>JAQFZC010004465.1:0-16053 GCA_034695205.1 Dicyrtoma fusca | reverse complement strand
CCCACCACCACTATCAAAGAAACTCTAGATCGTCGATAAACATCTCCAAGGCTATTATCTGACATGCGAATGGTAATCCTCAGCCAACGCTTTCCACTTGCTCTCTAATTTCCTATCTACTTACGTAGCTACCTACATCACATACGAACCATACAAATAAAAAATTTACAAGCTTGTAATTTGGACAACAATCTACTGTATTTCCATCTGTACTTTTGAAGAATTCTGTATAATCGCCTAAAGATTCATTTCTCGATCCCTTAAGATGAGTGACTTTGGAGCCATTTGAAAATTCCAATTGACAGTTCACCTTTTTTTCGTAACTGTCAATGTAAATGGAATCATTTGAGGTCTCTATCTTCTACACCTATAAAGACAGAAATGATCTTAAAAGAAGTTGGTGGTCTAAGCTCTAACTGGTCCAGACAGAAAGATACACCTCAAGTTTACATTTTAAAAAGTAAACTTAATTACACTCTAAATTCGGTTTACGTCCCATTGGACAGGAAGAATTTTAGAGGCTTTCTTCTCTAATGGTCCTAATGGGTAGTTAGCTGTGGTTCTGGGTTAAATGTAGTAGTATAGTGCAAGGGGGGTGAATGAGTGAATGAGACTGCATCATTATTCCGGGCACAAGCTATAGTAACTGTAGGTACATGTACAGCATAGTTTTAGTGAGGTGGTTGGAGGTGGATAAAAGTCACCTTAAGGGATCCTCCAACGACTAGAAATACGGATATTACGTGATTAGTTGGAGAATCTTGTCCATGTTCATTCATAGATAATAATGCCCATCTATACATCCGACAGATCCGTTCTAGCCTCTACATGTATACAGCCAACCATGAAAGCGATCTATGAGTTACAATACAAATAAGTAAAAGTGGTCTCTGTAAAATAGTCTTTCGCGGACCGGCGTACCTCCGTACGTGCCAAAGTACCTACTTGGTAAAAGTATGCGTCGTGGAGGAAAAGCCTAAAAGGAGCATTTCTTGGCTATTTCAGCCTCAGCAAGTATTTTTCTTACTGCCTCTCTACCTTGAACTTCAATCTCCATCTGTATCTCCAGGAGATTCTATAGTCCGTGGAAATAGAATGTCTAGGAAATGTTTTGGGAGTTACATTATGACTGTGTGTACGAGGACTGATCCGAAGGGTGGGTATCTCCGTATTTGACTAGACTCGTACACAAAAATACACTTATATATGCATGATTTATTGTTTTGAAGGAAAAGTGTAATAGAAAAAAAAACAAGTGGAAAATGAGACTGGGACCCCTTTGGAATTCCAATACGTGCATAAAATACGACATTTCATCCATATCTGTGTAGGAACGACATGAATAGCATTGGGATGCTTCTCTGTCTCTCTCTGTGTGCAAAAGGTATGGATGATCTCGTACCTCTTTCGCCTTCCCTTCCTCGATGGAATGTATGGCCTCAGCATTTGAATAGTTATTATTATGAGCACCCAGCATTTACCATTTACGCTCATCATAACTGTGGCAGTCCTTTTGAATTCTTTGCATGGCGTAGCACATCGCACCATCATCATACAGCTATATCCCATGAAAGGAAGGTTAAAGTCAAAAACTTGGAACATTTCGTCCCTTTGTACGGCGTGTTGTTGGGAGGGCGAAGCTCTCACGTGTACCAGACCAGCATCTTCTACTATAGTAATAGTAGGACTGCTTCTTCTATCTCGAGCCTTTTCTTTTTTTTCTCTCTCCACTCGACTCTTTCAGCCGTGTGTGTGTTGTACAGATTCTCGTCTTGTCTAGCTTCCCTATTTATTTGTTCGTGGTCTAGAGAGAGAGGGAGAGAGAGAGAATTCGCAGAGGTTGAGGCGAGAGCATTTGTCAGGATGCGAGGCAAGACAGAGGATGCACTAATCATCAGCTCATTGTTCCACACTGTTTGCATGGGTCACAAAAGCCATTCTTTAAGTGTCAAACCACGTTTGCCGACTCAAGCAGTAAACCTTTTCTTTACTCAACCCTTGACTATCCACATCTTCGTCTGCAGTAAATTCATCCATCATCCGCCACTATTACGGCTGTAACTACACAATCAACGGTATTCACCGTAACCCAACTCTCTCTCTCTCTCTTCAGCTTCCACTTCCAGCACAGCTTTCCCGTTATTTCTACTCCCCTCAAGTCTATTGGTTCTCACATAATCAAAACTAAATCCATTTCTACACAATGCAATGCAATGCAATGCAATGGATGCATCATCGTCAATACAAACACTAAAATTATTTCTTTACGGCGATTTTATTACTGCATTAATAAGGAGGACCTTTCTCAAAAAATCGACCCAAGATTTGAGTCTGCAGCGACGTAGTTAATATTTCTGAGTTTCGAGGTAAACGACGGTGGATTCTTTTAAGTTTACTTTACATAGATACAATGTGTACCTTACAAACTTGGATTGCTAGAGGGTTGACTGTGTTATATGTAAAACTGCCACTATTTCCTTGAGAATGAGGCCTTTTTGAAGCCCTGAAGTAGACACATAAATCTGAGATTTCGTCCCCACCGGTTCAGTCTACACACACAGTCAACAAATGGAAACAATGACAGAGCTAATTGCGTGGGTGTTACTGTCCTCATGTAAATTATGTTCCCTTCCTCAGAGCCTTGTTTTCATCTTCCTGAGCCCATCCTTACTAGTAGTAAGTAGTACTAGGCCTGTTGAAGAAGTGAAGTGGTGTCTAACACCCGACAGAATAAACAGATCGTCCATCGCCCATCCTATGTCACCAGGCCCGAAACCAGACACAAACTTCCACGTTTGAATCCAGGAAAGCACTCCGCCACTTTTTCCAATGTCCAAGCTATTTGCTAAGGTTTGTCAATACACTAGTACTACATACTCTGAAGGAGTCTATATCGTCTATGAAGAGGGAAAATGCGATAAATCCATCCAACACGTGCTAAAAGCAAAGTGAGGCATATATCCATCCTACATTGTATGGGATATAGGTACGCCTCATTTTGCTTTTAAGAGTGTCTGGATATGACGGATTTCGCTTTTAGCAAAAAATGCGATTTCCCTCATTTTACATCTTAAAAGACGATATGCTGGACTATACGTAGGACAGAATGGAAGAGGGATTTGTCGCAATGGCATAATTCTGCTGGACCGTGAGGATCCGAAAATGTGTGTGTGTGCTCTTAGGAAGCTTTTTCGCTGGAGTGTAATGCAGTGTTGGAAAGCGGATGGAGGCGATGTTTGAGCTAATATATTAAACATCCCTGGGGACCCGGTCAGCATGCCGAGTGAACAGAAGTATCAACCAACTACCACGTAAAGAATAATCAAAGAGGACAAAGTCCAAGGAAACAACGGACATGTCTTCCCTTATTTTATTTTGATCCTCTAGTGATTTACTTGGCCCCATTTGGAAGTACGTCACCACTTTCTGCAGTCTGCCATTCACTCGCTCGACATATAGCCCTCTCTTCAAAGTTCTACCTACTCCACGTATTTCAACGACACTTTGTTTGGCCGCTAAGACTCGTGAAAGGATGGCAGGAGCCGATAGACAATGGTACAATAGACTCCGTCGGTTGAATTGCTGCTTGGGTCTATTAAATAGCTTTTTGGCATTTGACGGAGAAAAGAAGTGAGAGAGGAGTGAGATGTGTGTGGAAGTGCTCTTGGAGGTCCTAGGATCATAAATTGAGCTCGACAGGGAAGAGAGAGTCTTGTCGGAGGGAAAATAAAGTTGGCGAGAGAGAGAGAGAGAGAGAGGATAATATTTTAGGGAAGACAGACGGGAGATGAAAACATGGCATTAGACAAACTAGAAAATAAGTGAGAGAAGTGTTTGGGAGAAGGAGTTGAGGTTTGGAATAAAGGATGAAGATGAAGATAGGACGTGTCAGAGACAAGAATTGAGCGAAACAAACACCGGGAGATGAAAACTGAGAATGCATAACAAAAAAAGGTCAAAGTCGGCATTGTGTGAGTGAGTGAGAGGAATTCCAAGCACGAATTCCCACTTCACGCAAAAATGAGACACAGTCCCATCCTTTGTGGCACTTTTAAATTATCTTACGCAACCTTTACACCTAACTAAGTCGACGTGAGCATTTCTCACTTCACACTCAATAGCCCTCAACTTCAACCCTGTCACGGGGTCGCAACCCAGCCGCCGTCACCGCGTCACCCTCCGTCCTCACAACGCATCCAGGCCATCGCTGCCTCGTCCCTCCGTCATCCTCGACCTCAACACCATCTCACTTCCTTGGACTCTCACAAGAACTAATGACCCATCAACGCAGCATGCCATTCCTCTCTGCAAATACATGGCGGAAATATCTCTTTTACACTTTTAAAAAAAAGTGTGTATAGCAGTTTTATTCTTCCTGAAATGTCCAAATAGATATGTTGCTATTTCTGAAAAGGCTTTGCTACTTTAGAAAATATCAAATCTCAGTTGCTGTAATATTTTTGAAAAAGTGTTAAAGTAGTATTTACACTTTTTAATGCAAACACAGCAAACGATGTACCATCTAAATACATTCTTTGTTTGTATTTGAAGGGCTTTCTTGAAGTACTACCCCCAGGTACATCCTGCCCACATAACAGATCATCGAGCAGGTAGTTAGTGATTGAAAAGGTAGCCCCGTGCATCCTCTATGAGGGCTTCTCTGAACCTGGCCAGGTAAACAGTCAATTAGAATAGACACAGGTGTCCATAGAGCCGTCGGCCCACAACAATCGGCGTTTCAAAAAGCCATCTGTGTCCTTATTTACAGGTTTTACATTTGATACAGACAGTGTGTAGAACTTCGGATTCGACAAACAAAATCTCCAGCCGTTCGGCGTTCCTCGAGACAATTGTTGAATGCGTGGGTGGAGCTCCTGATTGGGAGATACAGACTCTTTGGAGACAAGGAAGCCGTGTAATTCGTAATTTGTGTCGTAATGAAAGAATGAGTTGGAAGGAGTGAGATAGCGGAGATGGGTGGAGATGCGGAGTGAAGATGTGAATCGATCGTGTAGCTCTCCTGGATCGAATGGAGGCAGTAATAATTTAGAACGGGTCTTATTGGTGACTCCCCCGAGAATTTTTGTGACTTTTGATGGAAACAGATTCACTCACAAGTGACACTCCGATTCTTCTTTTTCTCTCTTTTATTCTTTCTCTTTTATTGTAATGTGGCTTTTCCTTCAGCATTCCTACCCACCCGATTCCCCACGGATTGTCATCTCCTATTACCCATCTCTCCTCCACACTCCAGCCTCCTTCTCCCAGTCAGTCAGTCAGCCAGCCCAAAACCGTAAGCCGAAAACTTCCCTATGACAATCCACGAAGCGTCAACAGCAACTACATCAAGTCTTTCTTATCCCAGGCCTATACGCATTCCATATAGGTAACATTCTATAATAGGAAAGTGATCGAGTCTATACAGACACTAGACGCCTAGCTACACCAACAAGGAAGGCAATTGTAAGGGAAAAATCGGTAAAATCCTTTTCGGTTTTGGGTCTGAGGATGATAGGAGGCAATAGGTGCGTGTGTGTGTGAGAGAAAGAGCCAAGATGAGAATGACAGGAAGGAAGCACATCTTTCCAAGCGTTCGTTTCTCACAACTGATATGGACTTTGCCAACTGTTAGCGACAAGCGTGCGGATATAATACCAAACAAAAAGTTTTACATTGAAATTTCCTTCGCTCGATCTGTTTTATCTCTCCATCTCTGCATCTCCACTCACTTTTCCCTCTGCCGAAAATGACTCTCACCTGCACCCATTCCCCTCTTCATTCCACAGTGCTCAAAATACCCATCCTTTTTATTTATTTCATTACATTCTTCTATTTTAGCGCAATGCTCCAAAATTATAAAGATCAGGTGATTCTTTAACCAATTCGGAACTGACCGGGATTCAAAAAGGTCAAAACAAGAAATTACCTTTTTCAAAAAGATCCTTACAACTACCTAGATACCGCTGGGAAAATATTGCAAAACCATATTAGTCATCCGTAACGGATAGAGGCTGGCCATGCAGTGACCATTATCCTTGAGTCGTTGGAAATGTTTACGAGGGGAAAAAAGTAGCACGATTCAGTAGTTGTGACCGTAGTAATAGTAATAATAATAATAATAATAGTAATAATATAAAAAGGAAATACGCTAAAGCCAGCTTAGAGGATCCCAATGGAATTTCGAATTTGGAACTATCATTGCTTTTAGGATGGTTGACGGCTGAATGGGAAGTGCGGGGAATGGACGGACATACCTAACCCTGGAATTGCGGCTTCTGCAATATCTACGAGATGGACGAGCACCTATGAAGGTATATCCACCCAGTATATAGGTATAGGGCCTACTATATATCTTACACTCTATATAGTGAAGGATACAGTAGAATAAAATTGAGAGTAAAAACCTTTTAGCAATCATGTGTATGCATTACAGTCTCGTATTAGCTGCCTCGACTGACTGACTCAGTCCTGCGGGTCTTGAGTGCGGGTGCTGAAGGTGTGATGGGGATGGTCGGAGAGCATTTGAAAAGTGATTAGCTGAAGGACCTTCTTCCCCTGTGACTGGTGAGGCTGGGAAAGTCTGGAGAATTAGAGGAATTTGTTGTGTCGTAAGTGATTGATTAGGACAAGGGCCATAGAGAGACAGTAAAGGATTAAAGACGTGGGAATGAATGTAAGAAAGTCTACTGATGAGAATTCACTCAGCCTTTCCACCTATGATCATCATCATTATGATCCGCTCACACAGACACAGACACACTTTCCTTCCCAAGTCCCAACTTTCCTCCAAGAAAAAGATTACGTCTCTCCAGCTCTACACTCCACTTTTCACTTGCCCACCTTCCATCGCATCTGCGGACTTGCACTCTCAAGGATACAGATTGTGCCATTTCCCATCTGCACCAAACTTAGTCTCTCTACCTGTCTTAAGTCTTCCATTCAGGCTCCCAAACAAGCCTTCAAACCTTCAAAGCATCTCCCCAACATCTCTCTCTCTCTCCTGTGCTGTGCTGTGGTAACAGAGCCAACCATTTTCTCTTTTTACTAAAAGCGTTTTATTAAGCAAACAAAAAAATAAATGTATTGCTTCCCCAACTTAAGGGCTGACAGACAAAAACATGGTTGTTTCAACCAACGTTTTTTTTGTTTTTATCCCTCTCGACTCCATTTATTGTTTGGCTCTGTTTTGACATAAAAGCTTTAATTTTTTCTCTTCCAAACTTACTCCGGATTACATAGTTTGTAGGAGAGTTGGAGTTTCTCTGTCTGTTTGTCTGTGTGCCTTTCTACCTTTGCAATTTGTGGGAGCCTATATATGTTCTGTTGTTCCGTATGACCTCATTCGAGTCGAGTAGTTATAAGGAATAAACACTGTTAACTCGAGGCATGTAGTACTGAATGAGACAGAGAGGTTGTGAATTTTCCATGAAATCACAACGCCGTCGTCAGCTACAGTTGTTCTAGCGTGAAGCCATAAAAAATAATGTAGAAATATTTTAAGAAGTATGATTACAAATGTACACATTTTTATGATTTTTTTTCCACACATTTTTTTGTGTTTTTTAATAGAAAATATTTTTATGTCATTCCCAGCTTTGAGGAGACTTATCATTCCTCTCATACTTGCTCAACTTGTAATGGTCGCTCGACTGTCAAGTCAAGAGCCCCAGTGCAGTAGGTTCGAGAATTCGAGACCCACACACACACACACGGGGAGAGGAGATAGCTAGCGCAAAATTTGCCACAAATGAAAATGTGACTTTTAGTATGAGCCTGGAGGTAGCTACATAAATAATCCTGACATATTCATAATTTATGCGGAATTAAAAAACTAATAAAATTACAACTAATTGTGATGGAATGTTTTTGGAATGAGGCTACAGTCGGGGGAAATACGTTCAATTTCCATCCAGCATGTATTTATTATTGACCAATGTGTTCTCTCTCGTCTGTCATGTCAATCCCAAATGACTATCTCGGCAGCAGCCAAGCAGGAGGAAAACTCCCTGTAATAAAATACATAATATGCGTGGTGGGGTTTTTTTTTTCTTCCCTTTTTCCTATGATTGAGATGGAGATGGAGAAAAATGGGAGTCTATATGGCGCTAGTCGAGGTTTTTGAAGTTACCTTCAAACATCTCTTCTTCTTCCTATGCCTCTTTACACAACACTTTTTATGCACACTGAAGAAGAAAATGGCTTTTGCAGATGCCTTTTTTCAATGGTTTGGAACCAAAAAGAGGGATAATGTTTTCTGTTCTAAATGCGGAGAGAGAGAGCCGTCCAAGCAGCAAGACAGAGAGAGAGAGAGACTGCAGTAGTGCATCACCGCACAAAACTATAGAATCCATAGTTTCATGCTATTTCATGGCATCTCTCACTTGTCTTCCAAACCGAAAAATGGATGGCAAAACAACGTAGAAGCCCACAGTAGAAGTGGAAGCACCTTTTAACCTTTTCGAAATGGTAATAAATCTCTCGATTTACATACATCCTTTCGAAAATGGTGTTTTCTAGTTTTGACGCTCTTTAAATGTGTTAGTTATGTATTAGTTTTGAATGGTTTTGTTTTTAAGAATGTTAGTTTCTAGTCTGGACCTTTTTGAAAGTGCTAATTTCTAGTTTTGATGTTTTAAAAAAGGCACCTAATATTTTGGAACTGGTTTTTGGCTTTTGAAAGTGCTAATTTCAAGTTTCGACCTTTTGCAAATGTTATTTTCTAGTTTTGACCTTTCTGAAAGTGCTCATTATTAGTTTTGAATGTTTTTGAAAATGTTAATTTCTAGTTTTGACGTTTTTTAGCAGTCTTATTTGCTATTTTTGAACGTTTTTAAAAATGTTAATTTCTAGTTTTGGCTGTTTTTAAGAATATTAGTTTCTAGTTTGGATCTTTTTGAAAGTGCTAATTTCAAGTTTGGACCTTTTTAAAAATGTTACTTTCTAGTTTTGACCTTTTTCAAAATGTTACTTTCTAGTTTAAACCTTTTTCAAAATGTTACTTTCTAGTTTTGACCTGTTTGAAAATGGTAAATCGTAGAATACACACTTTTGTAAAGCATTCTTTGTATGTTTTCCCAGTTCCGAATAGGTTAAGACAGAGACACTGAGAGAATACAAGGAATTCAGTACACCCAGTCCTACAGAGACCGTAGCATGAGTATAAAAGTGAAGGTAGATAGACGATCCTGCCTGAATGGAGAAGCCACCTACCTATAGAGATGCCTCTACACATAGTCGGGAAGATGACGGGCTGCAGACCGTAATGGAGCAGAGGAAAGGTAGGTTTGGGAGATCGAGTGAGTCGAGTAAATGTAATGTAATGGAGACACGGTTTCTTGTCTGCCGGTCTTAGTTTTCCGTCTTGTGCTCTGCACGGAGAGAGAAGGACCATGTACATGGATGGATGGATGGATGCAAGCCTCACGGCTCCTTCCAAAATATTCTTTGCGTTTTTGATCTTGTGTGCAGATATTATTTATGACACACTACTGTCTTTTTCCTCGGTTACACATCCAACCATACAGCCAGAAGACTCCGTTTCATCTCTCTCTCTCTCTTTCTCTCTCTCTCTCTCTCTCTCTAATCCAAACGTCGAGGAAACCCAACCAAAGCAAAGCAAAGCAAAATAAAACAAGTCGAACAGGGACACAGAGAGCGAGCGGGAGAGCGAGAGATGGAGAAACCTATACATCCATCTATTCGTCTCTTATTTCCAATGAAAGAAAGGGCTGAGAAGATGAAGATACGGGAGGCGAGGAGATCCTTTCCCGTGCCTTTCCTCCACAAACCAACACCCAAAACTTTACCAACGGCAACGACAGTCTTGTACCTACACTTCTTCCATCCATCTCTCCACCACCACCATCACCTCAGACTCAAATCTTCATATCGACCTTATGTACAGACCTTATAGGTAGATAGGCACACAGATAACTACGAAGATGATACACAGAGAGAGAGTTGCAAAAGTTCATCTGGAACTCACATAATGCATACATTATCAAAAAGGACACTCCCATTCCCATTGCATCGATAAAAAATGTCGACGAGAATAACTTTTGTTTATCCTTGCGTCTCTCACTTCACCATTTACCATCACAAGAGCTCAAGAAAGCATCCTCACCAACTGCCACTTTATTCATAAATAAATACATAATAAGACAGACGCTCAGCTCTCCTTCCATGCACCCCACCCTCCTGTCGACAATAAAACAATTCTTGACTTCAAAATTACATTTATTTTCATATTCCATCTCGTCTGCACACCCTCGTCGATCTCTTCCCTTTCGGGTCAATTGTCCCTAGCACTGCAATAATGCTTACTTCAGACCAGCAGGTATCATCATCATCATTGACTATAAAAGCTAATTAGGGGCACAGAAAAATGAGGCTTGTATGCAAATGGATGGTGAGCCCATAATTACTTTCTTTCCAGGCAGATTCCAGATACATGTGTACCTAATATTGTGTACCTATAGGCCTAGGTCCTATAGGTAAAAAAAAGTTGTTCGCACAATATTGTTTATGGAACGACTCGCTCAAGAGTGAGATATTGGGAAATATCATTGAGATGCCTAGATGGTGAAAAATCAAAATCAAATATATAGTTCAATTGGAAAAGACGAGGAGGTAGTGGCAGTGCAGTGGTAGTCTAATCACGAAATTGGATTGAGAGTCAAAAATATACATGTATAAGTGATAGGCAAACGGCTTGTGACAAATTCAAATTACTTCCAGCCCCAACCAACCAACCCACGAACCCCCTCCCCTCCCCCACTCTAGAAATCAGATGGAGTGAAAAAATCACTGATGCGTCGGATATATAGCAGAACAGAGATATATGCATATAGGCCTCGGCCTTTTCTCTTGCTATAGTGACGGGCTATATATAAGGAGAAAATAGCAAAAGTGGCTTTCGTTCGGAATTTCGTTTTGAATTCAAAGTCAAATCTTCTACCGCTGGACTTGAGGCAGGTAGCAATAAAAAGCAATAAGCAATATTATCTGTACTCCGAATTGGGCATCCACTGTGCTATAAATTACCTATAACTATACATATATCACTGGAGCTAGAAGAACTATATACTATTTGAAATTCTGAGTGCTAGAAGCAACAGAACAGTAGAGATACGGTATAGGTTTTTTGGAAAGTTTAAATTGTAAATTTAAATCTGAGACCCTATTTATATGGGAAAGTGGGTTTAATCCCTGAAAATGGGGAAAATAACCAAGTGAGAGAAGGAGCTGAGGGAAGTAGGTACTATGTTTGCGGATGTGTTGTGTTGTGAGAGACTTATTGGGATTGGGAGCCCTCACGTGACTCGATAGAAGCCACAGGCATGGAAGCAACGCAACAGTGGAAGGAAGGAAGGAAGAAGGATTCGAATCTACGAAGATACAAGAGTGCTAGTCTCGGGATAATTCCATTGGAGAGAGCTGTTAGTTGATGGTGAAGAGCTCAATTTTGAGAGATTCCGAGTGAGGGTGTATATATTCCTATTAAATTTTATTTGATTAGGCTTCGAGATAAATGATTCCCAAAGTCGCGTTCAGAGAGCTGAGAGTTGAGATAGGTTCCCAGATGATCATCATCATCATCATCATAAGTAAGCATCATCCTTCCATTGAAGATCCCGAGAGGATGAGTAAACATTACTTCGCTATTCATCCGCTTTTTTTTCACCTTTCCTTTGCTCCGATCACTACAGAGACATATAGACAGCAGCGATACAAACACAGAGAGAGAGAGATCTGAGGTGTGTGTCTCTTGGCTCTGCCGGAGATGAGCTCGTGTCAAAAAGTAAATTTCCCATTGCTCTACGATTCTATGATGATCATGTTTTCCCTGTTGAAATGACGGTCTTGATTATCACTGATGCGTCCCTAACAGTTCTAAATGATGACAAATTTCACACACCGGCCCGGGCTACTACTGCTACTACTACCAGACTAGGATGCCTCCTCGTCCCTTGTTTAAAGACATCTTCAATAACCCACTTATCCAACGACTAGCTCTCTCGACTCGACTGACAAATATCTCCTATTTATATTTACACCCTCACGCGTCCCTTCAACAGTTTACTCTTACAATTTAAAGTCAAGAGCTCGGAATTTCTCAATTATCCCTTCCTTTTCCTCCACAGATAGCAAATCTCATAGACTACCTCAGCTTTCTCCATTTCTATAGCCAGCAGTTCCAACTGTGTCAAAGTATTGAAACCATTCAAAGCTCTGCCTGCTGCTATTTTAATTTCGGAGGTTCGAATGAGACTATCATAGTCCCAGTAAATTTTATACTGTAATACCAACTTTGCTAATTATCAATTAAATTCCTTCATCCTCTATCAGTATTTCTCGAATTAATCAATGATTCTCATCAATATTTAGGTACCATTATTGCTGCTGGAGAAATAAAAAAAGTGTTAACGGACGGAACACTGAGGGTATTCTGGGTAGGTATTAATCCGATTTCGGATTCGGATTTCGGAGTTACCTATGCAATTGTCTACATTCACAGTAGTAGGTATGTATGTACGTGCATATAAAATACAAATACATTTATAATTATAGAGACAGGGACGGCAGTGTATGGGCGTGTTCCCTTTCAAGCACGAGTAATTAAAGAGCAAAAGAATTAAGAAAACAGGCTTCACGAGTGTAGCCATGGCCATGTAGGTTATACGCTACGTATATAGCAATGTATATGTATGTAGGTTTATTATGTATACTTGGGTGTGTATCTCTCAGATCAAAGTGCTTGTTCTACGAGCAACTTACACCACTCACAACTTTTAGAGCAAATAAACGGAAACTTGTTTGCACCCCCCAACATCCTTCCACTATCCACCGCAAATACATACATATCACAGCCATCAGCAGTAACAGCAGCAGCAGCAGCAGTCGAATGAATGCAATCAGCGCCAGCCACCCATCAACTCAATGCCACCTAAAAATTACCTAATGCCCTCACCGTACATGCCTTTCTTTGTACTAGTTAAACTTCAAAATCCCTTCGAAATAAATTGTAATTCCAATCAATTTTATTACTAACAAAAAAAACAGGTGTATGTATTCGCTTTGCCTACAGAGTCAATCAAAAAAATGAATAAAAATGTAAACCAGCTATGATGTATGTAGGTAGGTATTTACATCTTTGTTTTTTTCTTCTTCATCTTTCTGTGAGCATTAACCCCTTTATTAACGGGCTTTTATCCCAGTGGTGCATGGTGGGTGACTTGAGATCTAGAGCTGTGATCATGAGATGTAAAGAATACCAGGAAGAGCCTATTGTAGACGTTATTACTGCCTATAATGAGCTGTTGAAATGACGTAGGCTGACAGTATAAGGGAAGATGAGGATGCTTTTGTACGTAGGTACATAGTAATTAAGTAGGTATAGGTATTAAATGTGCACTGGCTCAGTGTGGAAGTAATTCTGTCCTTGTGTCTCAGTAATCGTGTGATTGAACGCACAAATAAAATGAGCTATTCCCTTCCCTCAACTAGTGGAGGAAGACGAAGGAGAAGAAGAGAGGCGAAAGAAATAAAAATCGAAATTGCTTTGATTTTATCAGACTTTTTTTTTGAGTGTGCAAGAAGAAAAGTTCAAAGAAAAACGTGTTTCTTGATTCTCATTTGAAAAGCAATGATAAGCTACTCTCCTGAGATTTTAGCTTACCTCCTAAATCCAAACACACACACACACACACAAACAACCAGCCAACAGCATAGACGGCCGTGTTTTACTTTGAGTGTGTGAGATGTATAGTACCTGGCCATAGACACGAGTGGCTACAAACACTATAACTCCGTCGACAAGGAATTTCCAACGTTGCATTGCACTGCCTTGTCATTCTGATAGCCCAGCCATGGGATGATTTCTCTTGTTCTCTCCACACACTTAATTCGCTGTCGTTAAGAGCCCGTCTACAGTTATCTATGCACATTCCGCCCAGACTATCAACAACTGCGTGCCTCTCTCTGGGTCCTCCTCTGTGCACGCTATAAACCATTCTATTTCCTTTTTTTGTCTCAGGAACAAAGTTTAACTTGGCATTCCAATTGCTTCCAAAGAGCGTCATATCAATTTCGTTTAGTCTCTCTCTCGGTACAGCTAGGAATTCGAGGAAGGATATACATATCGCGATTGGAGCTGCAAAATTTTATGTGAATCCCAGCTTCAGCCAAACTTCATAATGGTCAAATTGTATGATTGCTTGAATACTGTTTTGAAAAAGGTAAATACTGGTTTTCAATGTTGTCAAACAAAGCAGTGCAGTCAGTGATTGCAGTTTTTCAGAAACAGCAAAACCCGTATTTACACTTTTTCAAATCAGTAAAGTACATGTTTACGTTTTTTCAAAGCAGTTTTAAACCCGTATTTATGCTTTTTTAAAAAGAGTAAAACCAGTAATTACACTTTTTCAGTACGAGTAAAACCAGTGTGTACGCCTTTAAAAAAGAGCAAAACCAGTATGTACGCTTTTAAAAAGAGTAAAACCAGTATTTGCACTTTTCCAAAAAGAGTGAAACCAGCATTTACACTTATTCAGAACGAGTAAAACCAGTGTGTACGCTTTTAAAAGAGTAAAACCAGTATTTGCACTTTTTCAAAAAGAGTAAAACCAGCATTTGCACTTTTTCAAAAAGAGTAAAACCAGTATGTACGCTTTTAAAAAAGAGTAAAACCAGTATTTGCGCTTTTTCAAAAAGAGTGAAACCAGTATTTGCGCTTTTTCAAAAAGAGTAAAACCAGCAGTTAAACTTTTTCAAAAAGTTTAAAACCAGTATGTACGCTCACTCAGAAAGATCAAAACCAGTACTCACACCTTTTCGATCAAGCCATAGGGCTTCGGACATTTTGTAGTTACAGTAGCGCTACGTTGCACTCTCTCCACCATAACGATGCATTTGTCTACCTACATGCACAGCAGATATAAAGCCTAAACAATATGAATGAAGTGGGGAAAGGACAATAGTTTCTCGCAATGCAGCCAATGAGGACTGAAAGGCCCATCCACAGACAGACATTGGTTAGTTAAAGTGAAGTTAAATTAAATGTAGACGAGGAGCCTTTCCTTGCCCAACCACCACCACCACCACCACCAACTGACACTACAATTAGTATTATTACGATCCAACAAGAAGCCCAAGGAAGTCAAATGAAAGAGAGGAAGGGAAGGCGAGGGAGCGACAAGGACGAGGAGGGAAGAGGCCGACTTGATGAGAAATAAGAATGTCTAATTGAATCAGCGGAAAATATCTAGGAAATCTCGTGTGTGTGTGTGTGTGTGTGAGTGTGTCCCACTCTGAAAGGAAGAAAAGAGTTGATGGCTGTAAATTCAATAATGATGAGGGACCCTGTCATAAAGTTTGAGAAGGATTTGTCTCGACAATCTAAAGTATTCTAGTCTATTTGCTCCAAGACTTCATCAAATGACAGTCTATATTGGGACAAGAAAAAAAAAAGAAAAAAAAGAACAAGAGTGAGAGAGTGGTCTGTCTGACGACGGTCTCTGAGTGACGATCTATTATGGCAGAGCGAAGCAAAATGGAATATAGCGGAACAACTAGCCGTCTGTCTATCTGTCTATCTCTCCCGTTACGTTACCACGACGGCAGTCAGACACACACAAGCACAACCGCAGATCATCTGACACACACGCAGCAAGTAGTAGAATGGGGAAGATGTAAAGGAGCAAATGGGGAAGATGAAAAGACAAGCCATATGTGTAGGCTATGTTCACAAATCATCATCTTGAAAAAAGAATCAACTTCATTCTTATGTATACAGATGGCTGACAAAAATCTGTTATGAATTTCATATTCTTCTTCTTCTTCGTCTCTCAACTTTCCTCTCTGCTCCGTCGACTGTGTACAAAAAGACGAAGAAGAAGATGAGGAGAGCAGTTACAGGAATATTTATAATATTTTTCCCTTTATGCCTTTTGCCACTGAACTCCACTCTCTATTCTCCGGTATCCCATCACTTGTCCCCGCCATTTTGTCCCTCCAACTTTGGCCTCGCATTTTTGTCCCCCGAGCTTTTTTGTC
>JAQFZC010004464.1:0-16056 GCA_034695205.1 Dicyrtoma fusca | reverse complement strand
AGGAAATACCAGGAAATTGAAAACCATAAAATCAGGAAATTTTTGCGCGAAAATCAGGAAATGTGGCCAACCTTGCTCATCAGTTTGCCAATCCAACACACAAGACAGAGGATTCCTACCATACGTCTACGAGCTACCTACCATCATCGTGCCTACTATGGCGAATACTATAAGCTATGCACATGGGATTATTCAAAGTGGAATAAACACGTCTGAATCATTTTGTCCCAAGAAACCCATTAGACTCGTAACATTAGAGTATGTGTTGCTGTGTTGTTAGCATGTTCTTGTCTGGCATCTTCTACCTTCTTCTTCTTCTTCTTCTTCACTGACAGTCAACTCTGTCTCATGTCATGTCATGAGGGATGTCCACGTTGATTGCTGATGATCTGGCGTCAGCCTACAACCATCTCATTCAGGATCATTACCACTTACCTGTGACACACACTTGTTACATACATTTTATCTCTGTACCTCTGTCCTCCTCGGTGGTTATGACTATGGCTTTTTATTAGACCCTGGCACTGCTGTGGCATTGCCGTACCACTACGCACATGGTCCCTCACGCTACCTGTTAATTTCATCCTCTTGTGTCCTTTAAAATTCCCCTTCAAAGTATGTACCTATATCTTTGATCATTTTCGACTTTCTTAGAAGACTTCTCTAGAAGACTAATCGCAAGATTAATAATAATATTGTTAATTTGATAATAATTTTGTAGCTCCTGCATATGTTTGAGGGAATTCGGGAGATATTATTTCTTGTGTGTTCTGTGTTCTCTGCTTTAATTTCTAAATCGTGCTTAATTTTATTTAATGATGGTGTCATGTGTTCTCTACCATGATTTTATAATCTACCGCCTGCGTAATATTTTGTTTCCCCTTCTTTTATGCCTATATTCGTGGTACATATACTGTGTCTAGCTTAAAAACTTTAAATGCGAAAGGTATTCTTTTATTTTAGTTTAGGGTCTTCATTGCATTGGGAGATAAAATGTTAATGAGGATTAGAGGAAAGAGATTTTAGTACAAAATTAACGATGTATGTATCTTCCGAAAATTCTTATGTGTGTAGAACTGACGCATATGAGGATGTCGAGTTGTACTATTATTAGCTCATCCGGGATCACTTAGATGTATTTATCTAACGTTGCATAGCCCGCAAGCTTACACAAATACTTATGACATAGCTTAAAACCAATTGTGTGTCTGTACAGGTAGATACATCTTTTTGTATGCCGATAATTAGTGTGTGCTAAAATTTAAATTCTAAATAATCATGCTGACGTTAAATACAGCAGAGGTCATTTGTTTATTTGTAAAAACAAGTTGCTGTAGATAGGGACGATAGTAATACATTATGTACACACTAGAGCTAATTTTTGTACTGTTTCGTGAATCGACTAGATTAAATGTTCATTTTTGCAATGGTATTAATCTGATTTCTTTTATTAAATGAATGTGACAAATATATATAAATAATTGTAATTAGAAATGAATCTTTAAATCGGTGCTGGTGCTTGACTCAATAGTACTCCTGTGATTAGGAAGAAAACGGAATCTAAAATGCGACAACGATTGACTGTGCCATTACAAAGCATTGCGTCTACAACCTACAACAGCAGCAAGATTCCGGCTCAAATACAAATTGCAATTAGCTTGTATGTTAAATAGCGAATCGAATGTTGCAATGAATGAATCAAATAGTTGAAGACAGCGCGTCTAAACTGTGCTTAGACTGAGCAACCGACATTACTCGCTTGTTCGAATTCATTGTGCAATTGATTAAGTGTAATTATGTATATTTTCATTTCATTCATACGTACAAATTTTGTTGTTTCCATTCTAAACTGTACTATAGTACAGAGGACGCCTAGGGACTAGATAAGAAACTTTCTCTATTCCAACTAATAGAAAATTATAATTAATTGAAAGCAGTTATGGAAGACGCGCATGTCGAGATCTTCAGTGTTATTTGTTCTTTATAATTGTAGTGCTCAGTGCGACAGGTGAGTTAGCGAGTAAGAGTTAGTAGGATTTACACTTTTCTTCTCATCGAACAATCAGAAAAATGTTTCAAGTCTGATTGTTGCCGGCGTATTGAATATCTGTCAGTTCATTAGAACAAACCTACGTGTAGCGTTCCCATGAATGGATTGAGGATGATAGTGTCCTATAATTACATCAATTTGGAATTGACAATGAGGAGTGAATGAGTATTTCTGTGTCAATAATACCTTTAGGATTTTAGCTATGAATAATTACCGGTAGAAACGACATTTGAATGTGGTCTGTGCATAATATTTAGGTACACATATTGTATATAAAATTAGTTTGTCCGTAAACTTCCTTTTAATGCAGCATCCGACTGCATGAGTTGAGCTGTTCCGTTCCTAAAAGACATACATCATACATATTCTAGTTAGCACTATTTAAACAGCATCTGAGTAAATATCCGTGAACTGCTATTACAAAAATATATTTGATCACATTATTTATTTTATGCACAGTTTACTTACTTATCATCTGGCTAGATTCTAGTGTATGATTGTATCTATACCTGTGTTTAAGTCTAGAATAATATCCTTCAAAACGTCCAATTGCTCCAAGATAACAAAAGCTGAAGACAGGTGCGGATGTGATGCTGTTAAAGAAAGACAAAGGAGAGCCTGTGTGAAGAATAGATGCGACTGGTGTGTAGGCAGGTGTTAGCAGATCGTCAATTTGTCTTCTGCTTCGTTTGGAAAATCCATTTAATCAACTCTAGACACGCAATCAAAGAACGAATGATATCAGCTCCCAACTATGAACAGTCAATTAATCGAACGTTTACCACATCATCTGCACCATGTATCCCACAATGGCACTTATTACCACTCGCTAACGGAAACACCAATGCGTAACTAAACCAACAGCAGTAATAATGATCCCGTGAAACCATACATGATATCTGTACAGACACCAAGGGTTACAAACTAAGTAATTACAAACCACAAATAGAGTGTAACTACCTAGAAAAAGTCCCATAGATAGCAAACAAACTTAGTACAAATTATATTCAGTTACTAGTTACTAGTTAGTACCCATATATTATTGTTCTAGAATTCCATTCGGTTTCCTAACGAGGAAAAAGACGAAGCTTGAAACGATCCTCTGGACCTGGACAGGAAAACAGTCAGCGACCATGGCAAAATACGCCGCACTGTCAACTGTCGCGAAGGGCATTGTGGTACAGCGTGAACGACTAAGAATAAAGCGCACACAATAAAATAAAAAATTGTATAATAAATGATGAGCAGAAAGGACTGTGCCTTAATGCGCCCAAATAACGACAAAAAATGACTTACTGTAGTAATTTCAAATAATTAAATTAAATCATGACGAGGCGTTATTCTATATTATATCATTTCAACTTTTCAACAATTCATCAAAAGAATTATTTAACTTGATTGGCTGATCAGTCAACTGGAGTGAAAAATATGTAGGTACCTACATAGTTACATATACGAATTATTCATGTGCACGGGTGCTTTTTTTAATTTTTACTACAAATGATGCCCCTTTTTATATGTATTTTTTATATGTATTTACTCCGAATAAGTTTGTCATTGAAAGCACCAATCCCAATTAACCTTCTGTAAAAGTCGACTAGCTTAAATGTCTATATGTAAGCTTTATATTATCCATCCATGGCATTTGAATTTCGATGATGACAGCAGAAATTAGAACTGAACTTTAACTTTTAGTGGGTTGACTCCTGAGGTTGGAAATGGAAGATGAAACAGGAACGGATTTTCTTGGTCTAAGAAACCTAAATAGGCTGGGGTTTTGATTTGATACAGGGATTATGCAAAGACAATATCCACGGGGAGCAAAAGTATCACAATAAATTACCGTGATGCAAATATATCTACAGCACTGAACAAAATACATGATGTTGCAAGTGGTGCCCGGACATTTGACCCCCAAACATGAAAAGCATAGGGAACTGCACAACTATTCCTAATTCCTGTGCTTTGATGCCATTCTTTATCACTTTTCAATTTTTCTCTCTCTCTCTTCAAAACTGCCGAATTAATACAACCACAAGAGCATCCACGTATTGAATTAAGTGAATTCTTTCCTTAGTTAGTTTGGTCAGAGTATTACTTTTATTTAGATGCACAATGTTGAGTTTGCATTGCGCATTGTTAGTTTAAAATGAATAGTATTCGATTTGTGTCTGAAAATACTGGAATTTGGTTGAAAAATCCGCTCATTTTCATAAAAGCAATGTCGCCTAAAACAAACGTGGAAGAATTAATGGATTTTGACTTTTGACCAGACTTCATGTAATCAATTAATCATATAGTAGTGTCCGGATTGAAGTGTTCCAAAGAGCTACAACAAAGAAGGTAGAATTTTACTCTAACGCGAAGTTCCATGTTCTTTCCGTGCTTGGGGGTCGAATGTCCTAATTGTACATTAGGGACCAAATGTCCGGGGGCCAAATGTCCGGTATTCGTTGCAAGTACATATCTGTAAATAACATTTTGAGGCATAGAGGTGAGCATTTGGACAGTTTTGATTTGACGGCTGCTAGCTCCTGTTGCTAATAAAAGGAAACAACCACGGTATGAGCTGATACAGCTACTAATGAGCAAGTACACGCTAAAACCAGGACAGCTAAAGATAGCTTGTCGTTTCACGTATCAAATTAAGTTAGGTAATGTGTTTTGATTTAACAGAGCCCCAGCCCTTGAAAGTTCAAACTCGGTTTGACCATGATAGATTATTGAGATTATTTTACAACCAACGCACTTTGCTTATTACCAAACCAAGTAAAAGGGCAACGTTCAGGCTTCCTAGCTTTATTGGTGGCGTCTGAATCATAATAGACTTAAAATAGACTTGAAGGCAACACGTAAAGGTTAAGATATAAATAATTTAGACTATCACACGTAAATTTCTGACCCAACTTAGACCTGACGATGAGCTGAAAAGTGCTATGAAAGAAATTATATGCACCCCCGTACTTATTTATATTTGAATTTTTAAGCACACAATCCACCCGTCGACCCATGATGTAGACAGTATAACGTAGATTACCTAGATACCTATGCACATACTTTTTATTTACGTAGTGGCTAGACGCATGAACTTTTACTTTTGGCATCCGAATTCCGAAATAATCCTTAGCATAGTACGAGATAGGTGTGTCTCTAAAACCAATTTTGTTAATGGCCCGAGCATAAAAATAAGAACAGAGTGTAGAAGTAGAAACGTGGTGCGTCTGTTGGCTGAAATGGTTGTGTTCGAAAAAAGATGTATCTTTCTGAATACTGATATTTCATGGTTTCCTCCAGCTACAACTTTTAAGTAAAAATAATAAAACCACCTAAGGTACCTAAGTAAGCACATAATGCATATTGTATGTGTGTGTGTGTATAGGTCTAGTAGATATCTACGCACGCAAGAATGCAAATAATTCTGTTTCTAATGCGACTACAATAATAATAATTTAGATCTTAATTTGGTATTAAGCTCTCTAAATAAATGCTGACCGTAAACAGTAAAGGAGCCATTATGAATAATATATAAACGAAAACAAAATACACAAGTTTGTATAAATTATTCCGTATCTGGGCACTTAAGGTTTCAGTTCAGTCCAAAACACCTGGAACTGGAACTGTTGTAAGAAGGGTTCCCAGTTCCCAGTTCTACACAGACACATATTCTATGGCTTCATTGTTTTCATCAATATCCTGCCCTTCATTTGCATAGAATGGCTTTTAAAACGGAAGTTTCGAAAATGTATAATGTAAAACTATTTTGGATATCCAATAATATCCATTCCATACGTAAATGTGTATGAAGATTATGATTATGAGAGTTTGAAAATAAATTGAGAAGTTTCAAAATATTAAAAATACAAATTGTTCTACAACAGAATTTTCAGAAAAATGAACCTGTACTGTAAGGAGCACTACGCTGGTTCTGGTTTAAAACTAATGATACCTGTCTAATTCTAATACCATTAGGTATACTAGTTTATCAATTTTTAACGTACATTACATTACTTACGCAGTTGTGTAAGCTGTCTATGAAACGCAAGCGGCAAGCCATAAAACAAGCTGCAAGTTGTCTATATTTATCTAACCTAAATGTTGTTGTTCATATAAATCCAAGGCAAAAGCAAAGGGTGATATGTGCTATGATTATTATTTAAATACTTTAAATACACTTATTAGTAAGTGTATTTAAGTGTACAACTAATTTATCCCATTACCAAAGCTAGATTCGTACGTATTATCATTTATAACGATAAACTTACTTCGATGCTTAAATAAAAAGTACCTTCCTTTATTAGTTTAACTACCTGATCTAATTTAGAGGGATAATTGATAATGGTAAGTAGATACATACTTACACATAACCGATAAACCGACTGTGATTGAAATAAATAAATATAATTAATTGACGAATCTCATAAAATTGATTCGGAACGGAAGTATTGGGACCTCGGCAGATGATAGTACTAGAGCCCTCATGAGGTAAGAAACTGAAACGCACTGTAAATAAAGAAGAACCGCTTCGCTTCAAATTAACCCACTGAATCTACTACGAGCGATCTCACATTCAATCAAAATTACTTCATTTCATTTTTGATTGTTCTACTAATGAATTAAAAATATCAAATTCAATAAAATAATCTTCGTTGTGATTGATTCAATAGATTGAGTATTCCTTCCCCGTCTGGGTTTCCGTTTGCATGTGAAGGGATTTTTTTTCTTCGGTGAAAACGAAAAAAGCCTTACAAAACAACATTCCTATTGCTGCCCCTTCACTGACAGCTTTTGTCAAAACTTTCATTCCAGGCAATATATATATATATACAAAAATTGAACTGAACGCTTTATTACGCACGAGCGACAAAACTAATTAATCGTCTAACATCTGATCTAGTAAAAATTGTCGACTTCTTTTAAAACGTACGAACTACAGTAACACAATAATAGATTGTATTTTTTGACAGTTTTTTTCAAAGAAAAGAAATACTGTTTTTGAAGAGTAGTTCGCTGAACGGCTGAACTAGTTTTCAGTTGGCCACAATTGGTTTTAAAGTAAAGAACTCACGAAAGAATTGACATCTTTTTTGACGGGAGGCGTAGGGACTAAAGAATCGTAAGGATGAATCGAAGTTCAGTGGAGGAAGTGGACACCATATCTGTGGCAGTAGCTGGGATTGACATTAATAATGTAAGCCCATTAGTCTCTTTATTTAAAATCGGTTTTTACGAAAAGTGGGGTACAAATACAAATTTAAGGGGAATTCCTTAATTTAAAGCTTTTTAAAACAAGCTGTGGAACTAACAGACCTTGCTCATGTACTTGTCATTAAATGGTGGTCACACATGCTTTATGTCTAGTGTAAGAGGTGTGTAACATGTACAACTGACTTGTCCACACGATGTTTCTGCTGACGCTAAATATTATTGCGTAAAAAAGCGAACAGTAATTAAGAATAAACTGTTCCTTATTTCTAGGTAGTACATATCAATTTATTTTATGGTTACAAACATTGTCAGTTGGCTTGCTTTTGCGGTAGTGCGTACGGTTCAGGGTGTTGTTGGACCAGTTTCCCCTTCTTGTATCTTGTTTAGGTTTCAATTTCTTGTAAAATCGGACAGATATTTGACGTTATGACGTTAAGAGTGTGCATCATGATTTTTTAATTTTGTGCCATTAGTACTACCGAAAAATGTATGCAACTAGTACGTATACATACAACTCAATATAAATACATACGAATACATGCATTTAATTATGAATAGGTACTTCGGTACTTGTGTAATTCCTGCTGCTACTAAAACTCTTACTTTCAACAAAAGTGTACTACTTCTTAGAATGTTGTCCTTTTATTATTATTTTGTTTTTACTGAAGCAGCTGTTTAACTAAATCGTCGGATTTGTAAACTTTGCAGGTGGAACCGTTGGATCACAAGCGATTAGTTGCATTTATTAATCAATTCTTAACGACTACCGTGTCGTTTTTGAATCATTTCTCAAGAGCGTGTGAGGACAAGTTAGAAAGAATCCATTATCAGATTTGTAAAATTGAGGCTCAGTTGTCGATTCTTGAGAGTAAACTGAGCTCATGTTCCACACTACCTACTAATAATAATGGTACCCCGGAGGGTAGCTAGTTAGTACTAAATAAAATGTAACATAACGATAATGACTCCCAGGATACTAGTTAGATCGTATGACAACTAAAATGTAAGGTATAATCGATAAACTACCTAACTACCACTTAAATAATATTGTTAAACGCATAGGTGATAAGTATTATCCAGCATTTTGTGTGTTATGGTTCGAGCTTCAACAACCTTTGTATTACAATGCCTTTGTATGAATTAATAATGATGAAGAAAAATAAATCGATTTTCAGGAATAAACAACGAATGGTTTAATAATTGATCCAAAATACGAGGTTTATTACGTCTTGACAAATCCCTAGTTACAGCTTAAAACTGAATCATTTGTCCCTAGGATAAAAAACGTACAAAATTGTTAAGACTCTGCGTCTGAAGCATTAACACTATCGATCACACCAAATTAAAGAGTAAAATAGACAAAGTTATCAACACAAAACATGAACAAATGTCTACTCCTTCCTGATCCGATACAAGAAATGTTACACTCTCGAATCACTGCCAAATTAAAGCTACAGGCCCTAAATAATCGATTTTGGTAGCACGAAATAAAAAAATAATTGAAGTAGTGTTGCGGCTACTAGCGGCGATCAGTGACTACACTTCAATTTAAAATCACTTTAAGAGATAAGTATCACACCATGAGCATTACAAAAACCTTAGGTGCACGTGGGCCTCATAATTACTTAATCACAATTAATAAAAAACCTAAACTATAGTCTAGACTTGCACCGCGCACGTGTCCACATCACAAGAATTCACAGAACGTACACCAGTCATATCGGAACAAAACGGAGTAAACATATTTTACAATTTTTAAAATCCAACGTATTTATAATGATTATGATTATTACCTTCCTCTTCTTGTCACCACCCAACTCGAAATGCTTGCATCGTTTCAAAGGGATTTGTTTACGGAATTTACAGTCGGTGCATTCCATTCTCAACACAATCTTCTTGGTAGTCTTAGCCTGTACACAAATTCAAAAAACCCAACGAATGAGTAAATGATTCATCACAATCGATAATTCTATTCCGCATAACGTTCAACGTTATTTTAATTTAATTCAGGTGTATGTGTCATAAACAGTCTTTGTAATGAATGGTCATTATAACCCATAAATTTGTCTTACCTTCTTTCGGAAAATGGGCTTAGTTTGACCACCATAACCTTGCTGTTTACGGTCATAACGCCGTCTGCCCTGGGAAGCTGTCCTTTCCTTAGACTTCTTGTATTGCGTTACTTTATGTAGCTTATGGTGTTTGCATTTCTTGCAGAACGTCTTCCGCTGCTTAGGTATGTTCACCTGAAATTGAAATAAAAAATGACAAACTTTAAAATAAAATCCCATATTGTAAGTTCATCCAATATCAAAATGATAAACAAAGAATCCAACACATTTCCTCCATGCAGTCCTACATTCCCTGTCACTTCACACTTATTCTTATCTCACTTTCAATATTTAACTTGAACACTACACAAACTTCAATTCAAATCCTTACCATGCTTTCGCTTTCCTTTATTACACAAATGCAAAAAAAAAATTGATGACCCCCTCAAAATAACGTCCTAGCTGACTAAAGACAACAATCTCACTAATCTCAATTTAATATTAAATTCAATTCCTAGCACAGTGAACCCCATTCACCATTTTAAAAAAGTTGGACTGCAGTCACTAAAAAGTATCTAAACCCGGCGTGGTAGTAGAATTGAAATTCGTGCCACGAGTTCGATCACCACGCCGTCCTCCTCCGCTCTATTCCTATAGAGTGGTGAGTATCCGTACCGTAGCACATGAGGGAGTCAAAACTAAACCAAAACCATACGACGAAATTATATCTGTTTTTCGGTGGTTTTTTGAAAAAATTTCGAGGAAACTTTGACCGGAATGACTAACTAGAACCCTAATTTTGAGAATAGAGTGAAAATACTTACCATTTTTGGTGAATTTTGGTGAAGAAACTTCGATGAAACGGGAACAACTGTGAGCCTCTGCTCATCTGTTTTTGCCCAGTGATCGAGTGAACTGACTAGTCAAAAAGAGCGCGTTGGGCCTGTCTCATGTGATAGTGTGAGAGTTCCTCATGCCACTCGACTAGCGACTCCAGTCCCGTCCACAGAGCCAGTCCGTTGGGGCCGAGAATGGACTGAGTGGCCGAGAAGGCGGCAGCAGGTGTGCTTCGTAGGGGTTTCGGGGTTTCTTGCGACGACAGTTGAAACATCGAGGAAGCTCCGTCAAGTACGCAAACTCATGTCTCAAACCCAGAGTACTCAACGACTCTCCCAAGTTGCTCTCAAACCCCTGAAATTTTGATAAAGTTTATGAAAAAAACTAACTTGGATGCTCATTAAAATTTTGAAACTTTCCAGGTTCACTCTGACCATCAAATGACTCATAAATAACCCGGTCCGAAATTTCCCCAAAATTTCCATCTCTTTGATATTTTGAGCCAATCCGGTGATGAGTTGAGTCCCAGCCGCGGCATGACCAACTGCTTTCAAACAAAAGCCAAGCT
This sequence comes from Dicyrtoma fusca, assembly GCA_034695205.1. Taxonomy (NCBI): domain Eukaryota; kingdom Metazoa; phylum Arthropoda; class Collembola; order Symphypleona; family Dicyrtomidae; genus Dicyrtoma; species Dicyrtoma fusca. The sequence goes on along the minus strand of JAQFZC010004464.1, from coordinate 5,345 downwards.
TCGGCCGCTCTTTCTGATCTGAGACTTCACTCAGTTCGGTTCACAAGCTCGTCCGTGTCTCATCGTGTTCTCTCGCTCCCCCATTCATTTTATTGGAGGTTTTTTGGCTTTCCGTAGCTCGCTACCATTTAAAACAATAAAAATGAGTTCAAACGATAAAGAAGTTGCCGTGGATAAGGCCGAGAATAACGAAAAGGCAGGAGACGCCAAAGCGGAAGTAAAAGGCACAAAAAGGGCAGCTGAAGTAAGTTTTTAAAATTATATATTTTTTTTTATCATAGTAGAAAGTATATATAGTTTTAGTAGTAGTGGTCGTTGTGGTTCTCGTCGTCGTCGGTCCGGTCACGGTACGTACCGTTCGTGTACATCATATATATTATATACATCCATTAATTTTTGTGTCGGACCGACGGCGCTTTTGACAGTCGTAGGCGGGAGTGGAGTGTTGTTTTTGATTTAAAATTTGTGGAAAATTTTGAAAGTGCTTGAGGAATTGTTTTAGTTGTAATTTATAATTTTTCCATTTACTTTACAATAAAATCGATAAATTTTCAATGAGGCTTAGTATAGTAGTACGAGAGTGTGTGTGTGTGTGTGAGTGAGTGAGGCTATATATTCATGCCGGCGTCGAGTAGTGTAGCTTTTTTCCATACAAGAAAATGGCAGACTATGCTATCAAAGCATTATATAGGGGGGAGGCGTGGTTTCGGCTCTGAGCGCGCATGGGAGATGGTTGGATTGTGTTGACAAGCCGCTATCTCACCGAGCCGCTATACCGTACCTATGTGTGTGTGTAAACTCATTGTATACCTTTTTATGTTGTGATAAATATATGGAGCGTAGATTATGAGAGGGAGAGAGAATTCCGGCCGAGTTCATTTGAGTCGTGTGGATAGGCGGTAGTATATTATATATTATTACTTTTCCATTTAGATTCTATTATTACTTCTGTATGAGAGTGATTGACAGATTATCGGTTAGAAAGACGAGCTTTTCAAGGTAGTCAAATTAGGGACAGTAGTAATAGAGGGAGAGAGAGAGAGAGAGATGATAAATGCGCGGGACATGACCAATGTGTACTATCTAAATACCTGGACTCATTTGTTGTTCTTTTTTGACATTTTTTCCACAGGATAAAAGTGAAGATGTGAAGAAACTTAGGAAGGAAGAGAACGGTGAGGAGGATGAAGTAGATGACGATGAAGAGGATGTAGAAGGGGAGGAGGAGGAGGAAGAAGAGGATATTCCTGAAGGAGAAGGTAATCATATAAATTCTAAAAGCTAATTTTACTTTTCCAAATTACTACTTGATTTATTGATTGTCATTACTTCATGAATGGAACTTGGCGTCCCTCGTGGTTAGTTTTAAGTTTTGGAAAAGTTCCTGTCACTGTTAGTTTGGTGGGGTGGGTTTTGGATTATTATGGTGGGGGGGGGGGGGGTGATGACCAAGGTGAAAGTGTCAACTTTTTGACAAGTTAGTTAAGGGGCAAAGGATATTATTATATTTATGCGGATTTTTTTTGTTTTGTTTTGTGATTGTTGGGAATGAGCAGAAGAGGAAGAAGACGAAGGCGACAATGAAGCGGAAGGTGAGGGGGACGAGGACGAAGATGACGCGTGAAGGCGCTGAGGAGAGTATTGCATTTTGTGTATATTAGGATGATAAGATGATGTTTATACAAAATAACGAAAAAAAAGAAAAACATTTAGAATTTTCACATCCTCTGCCCCTAAAACTTACAAAGACTTTTTATAAGTTTGATAAAGAACGTTCATGTTCTAAAAACAATATAGAATTTTTAAAGGTTAACAAATTGAAATTGGTTCTGTCAAAGTTGTTGTTTTGTGTTTCTTTGTTTTTTTTATGATGATGATGATTACTACTATAATTATGAATACTGAATACACATATTATTATTATTTTATTTTTCAAATTTGATTTCAAATAATAATATTTACTCAGAATTCCTAGTAACTACTATCATGGCTAAGCGCTACCGACACAAGAGACACATATTATATATTACATACATAACATATATCTATATATATATATATATGGGTATGCCTTGGAAGTTTGTGTGCTTGCCATGAATATTTAGGGCATGTTACCCCGTTCATATAATGTTCAAAAAAGATGGGAAGAAATACTACTACTTGAAAGAGAAAGGGAAAATATAATATTAATATCTAATTATGACTTCTAAACTAAAAAAACATTTTTGTCAGGATTTTACTTATTTTGTGTGTCTGTTGTTGTGTGTACTAGGACTTCATGTAGATAAGGGTCTGCGTGCGTGAAGTATTTTCACAATAAATATTTACAATATACAAGATAATTTACTTCTGTTACGTAATTAATAATTATATTAATTAAGTAGCTCAATTATGAATGAATTTTTTTAAATACTGAAGTAATAAAATAAAGTTGTTTAGGGTAGATAAAAAAAACAACAAGAATGATTACACTTTTTAGTCTATTATTACTTGCTGTACAACTAACAAACAAACTACTCTATTTAACTTCTGAACTACTTGAAATCCTATCCTAATCTTAACTGCTCTGTTCGTAGTCTTTTAGTTGGGATTTTGCTCTTATAGTATATTTTATTTTGTTTCATTTCTCTCTTCTTTTTGACAGTACTATTAAGTTCTCTTCAAAATTGCTCCATATAAATATTATTAGGTATTATGATTACTTGCTGTTTGTATATAATAGTGTATGTATATATTTGGTTCTTATGGTTGATAATAGTAGTTATATGATGTAGGTATGATTTTACTATTATTATACTATAATATTATGAATGGTTCACGCTTTCGTTTACGTTCCTACTATTATATAAACGTAGCAAACCAAAAAGGTAGATGATAATAACATTATCTACAAAACTACTTATACACACAAACACCCGTAGTACATATATAAAAGTAGAAGTTAGTTCTGTTACACTGAAAAGAAGAGGAGAGCTACTATAAAACTCGACTCGTACGTTTTGTGTCGTTCCTTGTCATTTGTGCAAAAAGTATAATTTGGAAACTTGACTCTTTCTCTCTCAAACTTATGCTGTTTTTGAAAAAAAAAAAGTTCAACACATACCTATATACTTGTTACATACATAATAGTATTCAATGTGTATCCAATCCAGAATGGTGTCGTTGTTCAACATTTCGAAAACTGAACTTTAAAAAAAAATACTAATTAGTGATTTTTTTGGAAGAAAAAAACAAACGTACGTACTTAAGTATATCATACAACAAATACTGAAAATGAAACCAAAACTCCATTCTCTCTCATCCACAAAACAATATACAACTGAGTTACCTGATGGACGATTGATTACGTATTTTGTTTTTTCTTTCGTTTGGAATTCATCAAAATAATATCACGAATTCCATACAATTATCAAACCAAAAAAAAAATATAAGAAGCGGAACAAGAATAATGATCAATGATTAGAATTAAAACATCTACCTGATTACACTGACTGTGTATATAATTTTATACATTATAGTCATCCCGATTTCCATTTGAGTTATCGATTGCTTTATTTTTCAAAGTGTGTGTGGTAGATGAGTGATTTTGAGTTGCTTTTTCATAAAGCTCCAAGCCGGCACCGGCATGGCATACATCTATATGTATACACCTAACGCGTACTAGTAAGTACCTCCGTATCTGTTGTACATTTGTATAGTGTGTTTATTACACTAGAATAGGTTGGTTTGGTAATGGTGGTGGTTGGTATGGTAGGATGGGAAGGTTGAGCGTGCTCTTGTCATAGATGACGGTTGGTAGTGCGTACTGATACGAAAGTAAGTTGACTGTAGATATAGCCTGACTGTGTGCTGTTCTGTTGTTAGTTTTGTCTCTACTCTCTGTATCTCTGCTCAACTGAACTCTCAAAGACAGACAAGGAACATGAGAGAAGCATTTAGGACTATGGGCTTTAAAGGAGAGGGAGCCATATAGAATAATAGAGAAGGTAGGTATTTAGAGGGACGTATCTGTAGCAATCTCTCTCCTCGCGGGCTGTACCTATCCTCATCCTTAGCAGTGCAAGGTAGACGTCTACGTCTGCTTCTACTACTCCACTCACGTATACGTTTCCCTTTATGTACTGTAGATGCTTCCATGGCTGGGGCTCGTAACACTAGCGGAATGGTAATGGGGACTGAGACAGACAAGTGAAGTAGAGCCCTCCACGCTTTCTTTTTCCCTGTAGCGTGGCTGACTATACATACTCCTATTCTGTACTTATGGAATCTCTCCGTGTATAATTCTGTACACTGTACAGCATACCACTTTGACTTTGGCCTGGTAGTCAGTCTTTGAGTCTTTGATGGGCTGGCTTCGTTTGACTTGGCTGGTTCATCATGTCATCCTGTTTCTTTTTTGAGTGGAGAGAGAGAGAGAGAGGTACATATTATTAATATGTAGTGTTGTAGCTGTAGAAAATAGACCGAGCTCCATAGATGTACCACCTCCCGTATCTATCCATCTTGTTTGTACACATAATAATATCTCTGGCCGGTTTTGTCTCAGCGTCAGCCAGTCCTCGTCAGCTATAGAGCTAAGAAGGAACATATGCTTTCTATATGGTTTGTCTTGGTTTTTGGGTGAGCATTTCCGAGGAAGTTGCTACAGCAGAAACTTTGGTGGTAAGTATAAGTAAGTAAGTGGATGGATCCTCTGTGTGTGTGTGTGTGTGTGTGGAAATGATGTGGAGGAATCTTCGGCGTCGTCGGCGGTATATAACTAGACGTAATGCTATCATGGGATGATGGCAGTGCTGTGGCGGGCGGGCTGGAGTGGCTGGCTTTGAAGCTAAAGGGCATTCCGTTGGGACTCAGTGATCATGGTATGCATGGGTCTGTAGTCTCTGTAGTGAGCGTATTAAGGACGTAGGTAGATGTGTGTGTAGGGATAGGGAGCTCATCTTTGGGCGCTTTGTCCTCACAGTTCTACGGGAGAGAAGAGAGAGAGCCATTTGTAATGTGAGGGTTAGGGTTTTCGTGTGTGTATAGTGTGTAGGGAGAAGATGAGGATGTATGTATATGTGGGAGCAGAAGGTAGGGAGGTACTTCCGACTGCGACCGTGAGGACGAGAGAGGAATCACAGGAATCCTTCTCACAACGGACCGAACCTCAACCAACGCAGACTTCCATGCCATACGCATATATAAAGTTAAGCAAAAGCAACAAAGTCTGGATGTATTGTATAGTTTGTGGATGAGAGAAGTCCAACCATCATATTATATTCCTCCATATTCAGCATTTCGTATTATTCAGTTTTTAAGCATTGGTAAAAATAAGGATAAAGTACCTATACGCACTACTGCCT
>JAQFZC010004463.1:0-16059 GCA_034695205.1 Dicyrtoma fusca | reverse complement strand
AACTGCGATCGTACGTCCAGGTCGTGCGTAGAAATTCGTATACGATCGCTACATACGACTGTGAGAACCTCTCTTTAGATCTTATGAACCAACCGAGCCGCCGCCGCCGCGTTTTTCTATTCCGTGCCTTTTCCATTCAATTTTTTCAGCGTTAGACCGTCTGCGGATCAAGAGAGTCCAGATAGACAGACCATTTCGTGGTTGATACTCTGTACAAAAGCTGAGGGGCCTTCCAAATGTGATGGAGTACAATTTGGAGTGCAACGAGTCATCTTGAAAAGGTTTAAAACATAAAACTGCTTGTTTAAAACGTGATGTATTCTTTTTCAAAAACGGCAAAACATGATATCAACGTCTTCAAATGGTGTAAACCCAGAGAGACAGACATTTTAAAAACTGCTACTTCTACTCCTTCATATTTGCGAGAGACCTTAAAATAACACGGAGGAAGCTTTTCAGTTTAAATGTAAACTATAGAGCGTAGTGCAAAATACATATGCATGTAGCCGCTGGTTCGGCAATGTACACTTTTTTTTTACTTGATACACATTATTATCTTGTAGTACATACAAAGATAGGCCTCTAAGGCTTTCACTTTCACCCAGCCTAGGACCAGACCATGTGTTTTGTGGCAGGGCAGATGAAAGGGTCTTCATAGATGTCTATACATTTGTAGTGCATGTACGTACATGCACTGTGTACGCACGGCTTAGGAACTTTTCCCTATATGCCTCGTAATGCGTTTCTACTCCAGAGATAGGGATGTATACGAGCATGGGAATGGGGAAAGAAGACACGTAGTAGTTCTGTCTACTCTGTATGTACGTAATGTAATGCTGAACCACAAAATAGAAAGCCAAGGGAAATTGAGATAGAGAGACAGAAATTTCATTGAGTTCAGAGGAGCATACAGGGAAAGAGAGAGAGAGAGCGTCGAGTCTTGGGATCCCATGGGAAATATGGGGAAATTTTGGAGCCCCTTCTTCCTTCTTATCATAATGCTTAGAGAGCCCATGTGAATCATTATAAACGTAATTTTTATCCCCTTTCTCTCCCAGTTAGTCTTCTCTGAACCATAAGACCTGAACATCAATCTAGAAAAAATTTCCAGCTCAACCTCTAAAAGATAGGGAGGCTGATAGCGTTAACAGGGGAACAATGATCGTAGAGCCTTGCGTACGTATCTACGGGCCTGCATCTCCATCCCAAGGAAAGTAAATAACGATAAATAAACTTGCGTAAATACAGAGTGAGTCTAATCGTGAGCCCAGGTAGTATCTCCTATTTCATTGATTAAGTTATCGTCATGCATGGAAGCAGTGTGTGTGTGTGTGACTGTGTACTCTGCACCAGTCAGTTCTCACTACTCACATCCGCCTCTATTTATCCCATAAGCAGCAGCAGCAGCAGGCAGCAGACAGACAGGCGGAGAAGCTCATTGTATCAACTCACTGAGTAAACAATGCCAGGCTCGCCTGGCTCTGTCATAGTCATGACCATGCCACGACAAGGGAAATTCCAGGAAAGGAAATACGAAAATACGGAAACATACAAAATACGATTTGCCCAACAAAAAAGAATTCACACAGGACCTCCACCTCCACAGTATTGATGTGCCTGGGACGCAATACATTCTGTAGGACGGAGTGGGGCTATTCTTCACCGTTACCGTTACCATTCCCACTACAGGAGCTGGTAAATGGTAAATAACAAAATGATCTTAGTGCCAAGGTACATATATAATATGGAGCTGGAAGTACATACATACATACATACATACATACATACATACATACATACATTGACATTTGTCTATATTCTGTAGCTACTAGCCAACAATAACATTGGCAATTCTAGCTCTCCGCTTCTGCCTCTTTCTGGAGGTTCAACTAGGGGCCTTGCAATTATGACCGCAAACCATTTGGGAATGACTCATAACCTCAAATAAAGAATTTTCGCGCTTTTAGAAGGGCACAACTAGATAATACCATTTTTAAAAGTAGTAAAATGTGATATTGCAACTGTTTAAAACAGGCAAAACCTGATTGTAACATTTTGAAAAGTTGTTAAGTGATATTGCACTTTCACAAAATAGGCTAAACGTGGTACGCACATTTTTAAAAGTTGCAGTGCGTGACTTTGCACTGTTTTTAACGAGGAACCAGATAGTAGGTAGGTACATATATATATAGTACTGTGTCCATCAGCGTAAAATGTGATGTTACACTTTTCAGTAAAAAGCAAAACGTGATATTGGAATTTCTAAAAGGTGCAAAACATGGCATGTAGACATTTGCGAAACCAGGATTTCCACGCTGTCATATTTGCAAGTCACCTGACATCTGAAAAAAGGTTCCCAGAATCTCGATTGCATGTCCCAATGTACCTAGGTACGTAGGTACATGGGAATGTACGTCTACTCTATCATGCAAATGAATTTTTTACCAAACCCTGTGCATGCATTTACTCAGGACTTAGGAATAGGCAGAGTACACTAGAGTCATGTAATATTCGAGTGAAATGCATTAAATTAAGTGTAACTGAAAGGGAAGTACACAAGGCACATCTTGTTTATGTTTTATGTTTGAGTGTCTGCAGTGCCAGCACGCCATGTAGTAAGTACATGGAAGTAATTATGCAAGTACGGAGGGAAACGATTTCGTCTCTATTTTTAACTCTGTCCATTATGTATCTGCATATACGGAGACAAGGTTGCTGACAGTATTGCCAATGACTTGACGAGCTCGGTTCCAAAACAAAAACACGGGAGCCCCACAGCATACAGTTACCCTTGTCGAAAAGTACAGGAGAAGGATGGCTCTGTCACCCTATTTTCACCAGCACTCCAATTAATGACAAGTTTTCCACTTAGAGATCCCCATCAGCAACCCACTTTACTTTTTCAACATATCATCATCCTTGAAATAATAGGCAGGCAGGCCAACCACTGCACTTTCCATTTGTACAACTCAGACCTTCAAGTCGCATAGGTGCACTCTACCAAACTATTAGTGAACATCCGATCAAATATCACATGTAGATCTCTGACTGCCGATTCATTTATTTTTTAGTACACTATGTATAATCATTAATCTAACTAATTATAATTAAGCCAGAACCCCTGCATTGTGGTGAATGTGGGTAACTTCACCTTTCAGTTCTAAATCGATAGGGTAGATGCTACGGTAAGTATGGGAGAAAAATGAGAGAAAGTACGTAGGTACTTGGAGCCAACACATGACGATGCGATGCACTGTGGTACTGTAACAGGCGTATGTGCATACGGAGTACAGCATCTCTTTATTATTTACGTTATTTGAAGCCACGGCTGGGCTGAGAAGAACATTTATTCCAAGTTGAGCAACGAGGCATAGCGTGGGCGAACAGGCATTGTGGGGTCAGTCTAGCGCCTCCTTAGTGTCATTTTGGCACAAGTTCACGTTGTCAACGTTTCACCTGTGTTTACAAAAACTATAAATACCACCTTTAGCATTAGTTTAGGGTAGTACAAAAAGGGCAAATGCGCGTTTTAAAACTTTTGAAAACCGTGAATGGCAGTTTTCCTATTTTAAAAAAGTGTATACTTTAGTCAAAATGGCATTACGAGGACTATTAGGTGAGGTACTACTACAGAATGCTTCTTCACATACGATATTTAGTGCCACAATGTTGTTGGGTGGGAGTGAGAAGCTCTGTAGCTCATTTCATTGCATTGTAGATAGTCTTATAAAATATTTACCCAGATCAATATAAAATGCCAAATGACTATTTCTTCTGCTCGTGTACAGGACCGAACGTCTACCGTAACCGCAACCGTAAGCGTAAGCGTACCAACCTTTCCATTGTGTGTCTCTGGGTCTCTGCTTACAATAAGCTTACCAGTCACTCTTCAGTTGACTAGTTACTTCATCCCCGGTCATACGGATACACATATCCGGATGGATGTAGAGTGTATCAAAATGAGTTGAATTTGCGAAAAATTGGAGAATGAGAGCTAAGGCGCTTATGTTGAAAATCTAAACCAGGAAGGTATGCATCCACAATAGAGACATGATATACCCCTAAAACTGGAAAAAAGTGAAAGGAGAAGCGGGTATTACCTTGACCATATGACGGACTGATCCATAATCCAACACACATAAAAATCCACACAAAGGATGTGAACCACTTAGGTTTCATCTTGCTCATCATTCTGATTGAAATTGAGTTAGTCCGATTAGATTTTTCACCATTTGACGTTGTCAGCTCCTTTGGACGAGGAACATTATTATTACTACTTCTAGTGCTACTCCTACAGAAAACTTTTATGTGTCCCCCATCATCATGAGTCCACTGGGAGTTCTGGGGTAAAGAGGGAGGATGAGGATGCGGATGTGGTGTCCGGAGTGGGTGATGAAATTCTTCGCCTTTCATTATTGTCCTTTTAAAAATACGTCCGTTTTTTGGGTCTGTTTTTCCTTTTTTTTTGCTATTTTTATTCCTCCCAGTCACTCGAATACTCGATTCTCCAATGAATGCGCTATGGGCTTCCTCCCGGAATTTTATTATTTTCTTGAGATTCTTTCAAGTTCTGGATACAAATGGAGATTAATGCAACTATAAATCTTTGTGAGGAATGCTTTCAATTATGAAGCACACACTTTTTGGGCCTGAGTATAGGTTACATACTAAGCTATGCTATTCTATACTAGACTATGGACACTATATAACTTTCACCAGTCACAGTCACACAAACAACTTTGGATAGTGGGAGTCGTAGCACTGCGAGGGGAAAGTTTCCGCCGTGCAAATTGAATGGTTGAATTTTTAATATGATCGTTAGCCTAACACGATTTCTTGTGTTGACAGCCCGGGAGAAAAGTCCACCTTTCGCTGGCTGCCTTATGCGGAATAAATTAATCTGACTCTCAATTCTGTTCCAGTTCTATGGCCACAACCAGAATGAGTGCCAGTTGACTTTGTGTAGTGCAATAGTTATCTGTGTAATGGTAGGGCACTGAGACAGACAGAGAGACAGACAGTGCTATGGAGTGGCAGTACTACATTATCATTGAGAAGTTGGTTGGTCGTATCTGAGTTACAGGGAACAAACTTTGAACAAATTGTCAGTACTTGTGTGATGGGTCATGTGAAAACTATATTAGCGAAGGACCGAACGACCGACCGACACAAAAATTGAATGGCTATATAGCTATAGTCACATGTATGCTCGACCTTTCGACTTCCCGTCCATTCTGTCACTGAGCTTCCACTGTAGTTCACTTTTTTCACAATTTCCCCCAATCTCCAGTAGAACACAGTTCACTACCTACTCAAGTTTATATCGTCTATAGCTATACGAGATAGGTTGCAAATTTACATATGTTTTATTAAATGGTGAAATAAACCCTCAATTAATTGACGCTACACTGTCCCCCCTTCTCTCCTATTGTTGCATAATATATTCCTTGTTTTCTGGTCCTTCTAGAAATTATCAAAGGTTTTTACGCTTTATTGCCCTCCAAGTAGAAGCTGACTAATCGTGAGGTGAGGGCAAACTTAATCTTTCCTCTCGAGTTTGTTCCGCCTGTCTGGTTCTTTGCAAAGCAAAACTTTTTTTTTCCGTCTTCTTTTGCTCTATGTATATAGCCTCCCCTCTCTAGCCGAATAACGAGTAACATCCGGGAGGATTCACGATACTACGACCACTGCTACCACCACTGTTACCACTCACATTTACGGATACTCCTTTCTCCATTATTTTCTTGGGCCGTGTCGCTGAGTGACAGGTCAAATGAGTCACAAGTTTGTAATTTGTGAATGAAATATGAATCCCGGAGCCGTCACAGTTCGTAGGCAAAAATCCAAGTTCGCAGAGCACAGTTTGCACGATTATATTTTTCCAAGTTAAAACACTCAATTCACGTCATTTTACAGATAGCAAAAAAATATTGTAGGAACAATATTTGCTATAGGCTATATAACTATGGTAATTGGTGGGTATTTTTTCAAATGTTTTTTAAATTGCCTAAAAAAGGAGAAATTGTAATTTGTCACTGGCCTGTCCTGTCTAGCACACTGCACTGTACGTTGGTCATTAGGCTAGCTTGTAGTGGACACTGCTGATGTCTGTAGACGGTAGTGGGGAAGATTTCAGGGGAACATTTATTACTCGTGTAGTTTTTGTGGAAGAAGAAAAATTGTTTGAGCACTAATTCTTGACTGTGAGTATACAGAGTTTCCCTTGTTAGTTGGGTGTATGTGTACGGGAACTGAAGAAAGGAAACCGACGGTTGGCTCGTAATTCCTCACAGTGGGTCACTGATTATAGGGATGGAGAACAAGGGAGGCAGTAATGAAATGTCAGAACTCCTTCCTTTCCACAATTCCTCACTACCAGCGTCCCTTCCAATAAATTATCCTTCACAGGTATTCATTAACATATTTGTACTCGGCCGTCCGTCTCCCACCGATGATGATGATGATGATAGTGATTATGATTACGACAGTCTATGACAATGACAGCCTCCCCAGCACAGATATCAGTGCAGTGCATATAGTTTCAATTTATTACAAAAATTAGCAGATTCCTTCACAGATACTGATAGAGCCACAACGGACACGTCCAACATCTACTTTACAAGGCGCTTAGTCTTATTTACGCACTATTACACGCTATCCAGGGTGTTACACATCTAGCTTTGTTGTCGGCTGCCACTTTTTTTTAGTGTGTGAATGGGTGAGTAGTGAGTTGTGAGTAGGGATATATCTATAGTGCAGATTTTTTTTTGCTGGTTGTTGGGATGCTGAGCGATGAGATTATTCTTCGTGGCAATTCATCACTTGGAACGATTAATCCTCGGCTCCTTACTGTCACTTTCTTTAAATTCTATCAAAGTCAAGCTCACACTAACCACTGACGAGAACGACTGCTGCCAAAGCAAGTGGAGCACACTCGTGTCCCACTCCTGTCACTGGCCGATTGAGCCTCCCAATAGGATGTCAGGTCGATTTGACAGTCTTTGGGATTCACTCAGTGAAAGTTTCACACACAATTCACAGTCACAAGGATTTGAGGGACAGAGAGAGAAAATGTCAAGTATTTTCCCCAAATTTTATTTTTCACTGAGCCATTTAAATCGGCGGGTTTTCAAAATTAGGATGTCCACCGTTTTGTTTGTTGAAAAAACGGGAGTCTAGTTGTGATTTTCCTTTTGAAGGCGGAAATGTTGAGTGTAGTTGAAGGAAGGTAGGGAGTCCCAGAAGCCTTCTATGTTGGCTCTGCAATGCAATGGTAAAGCAGAGTGAGTTTTGAGACAATTAATCTTTCATGGAAAGAAGAGACAGTCACATCCAACCCCACCGGGCTTGCGATACAAACTGAAGGCTCAGCTCAAGCCGCTCGATCTCTTCGCCTCCCTGACTGCCTGCCTTCGTGGAGTGAACATAGCGTGTGTAGCAGTGGTGGTGGGATGAGCGAGTGTACAAGTCGACGTGGTGTGTGCTGCCGTATGGGTCGACTCCACTACTGTAGGGATAGGACTATGGCCATGGCAATGGCACGACGAAGCGCACTCCAAACTTAGGTAGGCACTCTCTGTCCAAAAACTCACTCGCCTCACATACAACGAGCAACACACCAACGCAACGCCAAACGCAACACACGAACCTCGTACCTCGGCTTGCGTTCAGCTGGGAAGAGAGAATTTTGAGTCACTATTATATGTCCGTACAGACTGCCATGCTATCGGGGGCCTTGCACATATTATTATCACGTCAAAACATTTGCTTGGGAAAAAGCTTTCAAAACAATAATGGTAGATGGAACATGAAATTAGCGTCTTGCAAAGTCAAAAAATGGGGTGTTTGAGTTTTAAAAAACTACAAAACATTCAAAAATTGGATATCCGCGTTTTTAAAAACAGTAAAACGTGACGTGTTTGTTTTTAAATGGTGCAAAAATGTCCAACCTTGCATTTCCGAAAAGAGCATAAAAAGTTACATGCACGTTTGAAAAGCGTGCATTGGAAACCTTGATTTATTTATTTTGCAAAGAGACCAAAGACTGTATCGCCTGCTCTTTCAACAACACTAAAACATGAAATGTCTAATAGTGCACAAACGCTACAATTATATTTTCAAAGAGAGCAAACCCTGATATTTTCAACTCTAAAAAGTTCAAAAACGTGTTTGCATTTTCAAAAACACTGATTGTGGTGTTAGGAGCATTTTCAGAAAAACAAAAGTGTGTGGTATCTCCATATTTAAAAAGATTAAAACGATACGTTCCGCTTGAAAACGTGCCCAATAGGAGACATTTTATTTTAAAAACAGTTGAACACGACATTTTCATTTCTACAACGTGATATTTGGAAATCCCACTCAGCTTCACAATGCTTAGTAAGGGCAGGAGCATAACTGCGTATGTATGTGCCTGCTTTCCATTTGCCAAAGAAAGGGCATAAATACGTACAAGTTGGATATCCCTGGTGAGATCCGTATGGAAAGTGTGTGCATGTATTTATGCATGAGGAAACACTCGGATACAGAGACGTATGTATAATGAAAGAAAAAACTAAGCTTATGCCGTCCAAGCAAAAATAACGCATAATTTTTAGGCACTTGCTGCCTTCCACTGCTTTATCACATGGACGGACCACTTCCCTTGCACCTTTCCACGTTTCCACCTTAACTAGTGGGTAGTTTGGCTGCTGCTGCCTGTAGCCGAGTCCAGCTCCGTCAGTAGTGCAGAAACGGAGGCTTCACCTTTATAAATATTGTACACAAGTAGTGCTACGCAGGCGTTCATATAAATAAATACTACACAGGCACTAAGACTAAGTCACCAACTCAACGTTCGGCCCAACCTAGACACATTACCCACATTCTTCCAGCCTCGCCTCCCAAGGAAGTATCAGTAAGCAGCTGTGGGCTTCTAAGCCGAGAAGTTGGATTTGGATAGTAGATGTGCTTTTACATAATCATTACATTACATGCATCCAAAGATACAAGAGTTTCCACACATATTTTGTTCGTATAGAGCTTTAGAAATTGCAAATGGCAAAATGATTATTGTAGCTGACTAACAGTGATGAACCTAGAAATGTAAATGTAGCTCATGCTTTTATAATTATGCACTGTAATCCAGCTTGGGGTCTTTTAAGAGTGAAGTGTCATTTTGAGTTATTTACATTTTTTCAAAACGTAATTTTCATTTTTCACTTTTGTAAAAGTGAAGTTTGTTTTCATACCCAAATTCTATGACGTCATATTTGCAAGATTCCCTACTAGCCTACTAGGTATGTGTGTAGAGTGTACGTAGGTACGTATACATTTAGGTACAAATATTTTTGCCATTTTTCAAGGAAATATCCTTCAATTTCATGTTGGCGAAATATTTTTACTGCTTACACAATAATTTTCTAATGGACCGAAATTGACTAATTCAATTATGTACTAACCTCTTGGCACACACACGAAGAAATACCAGAAGCTCTGGTAATGCGGGCACAAAACACGGGCAAGCTTTTAACTAACATTTATCTGTGCTGTACATTCATGCATCGACTGCCTTATTTTCTGCAAGGACGAGTCTATTGGATGCAACTAGCTTTTAGAATTAAAAACAATCACACTCAAATTTATTCAGGGCAATATAATGTGTTGACTAGAATATTCCATAATGTAGGTGCTTTCCCTGAAGGTTAAATAAGATTAGTTCAACTGTTCAACGTTCACCGAAAGCATTTGCCGATACTAAGAAGTCTAGATTCTTTTACAGCAACTCATTTGATTCCAATACACATGAGCGTAGAAGTGCACTGTCTGGTTGCAGAGTGCGTACAAGTACACAGATAATGAAAGAATTTTTCTAATTTCTTTCGGATGTACCTTGAACATGTCAAAGTGCCGACGATCTTGACTGCTTGCAGTAATTGCAGTCCCAATGAAATTCTATTATTACGTTTGGAGCCTTACAAATATGACGGCATACCATTTTCCCTCGGAAAGCCGTTTTAAAAGAAGGCAAATCAGGATATGAACAATTTCAAACGATCTAAACAATATGTATACTGGCATTTTTCAAAATTTGAAATTAGAATTTCATCATTGTAAAAAATAGCCAAATAATATAGCTCTTTCCGTAAAAAAGGCAAAACGTGGTAATAACATTTTGAAAAGGGGTACAACAATAAATTGCTGTTTCAAAAGTGCAAAACAACTCATTACCATTTTGAAAAGGTGGGAAACTACAAATCATTCGTTGTTTGAAAAGATCGAGTAATAATTTAAAAGTTATGATGAAAAAGAGCAAAACGAGGTATTTACACATTTTAAAAACGTAGAATTCTCTGGCATCGTAATTGGAAAGCCTCTTAAGCTCTTAATAGCGTTATAGGTCTTTGGCTTGCAATGTATGGAGCAATGGAGCTACACACTTTCGAATAGAAGGAACTGCCATGAAAATAGTTTAATTAATTTTGAATCCATGACAAAGGCAGACAGATGACAATGGCTTTTCTGAAAGCTCACATTTAACTGCTACTGTCTACGTTTTTTGACTCATTTCCCATTTATATTTTATTAGGTGTACATGCATACGTACATACATAGGTACTTGGGAAGCCTTCCGTCAGATTCGAGTATGACATAAGCTCAGCTAGTAGAGCATTCAGTCCTTTGGCTCCCCGCTAAATCAAGTTCATACATTTAACTTTTTGAACGTCAACTTGTACTTGAAGCGTGGGCCTGCTTCATTTTTATTATTAAAGTTAAGCTTTTATACCGAGAATTCAAATCTACCTGGATTCTTGATCCGCTCATGCCTCCTGTACGACAGAAACAAATTTATTGTGGAGATTATTTTGACATTTCTTGGTCAAACGGGGAGCTTTAGGGCTTTCATTGAGAAAATCGGTCGCAGAGCACTACAGATAATTAAATGACCTTTTACACACACAGGCAACGGTACAGGGTTGAGCCCCGAATAATGTCTCTACTTCTGAATGCCCCTGTGTTGTTTCCTTAGCAGATAAAAAATCAAGGCCCCTTAATTGAATTTGAGATTAGAAAGTTAATGCTTTAAATAAAAATCAAATAAAGATCCCTTGATTTTGACTCCATCACTCCCACTACTTATCTGTAGTACGCACATGTATGCAGCCAGAGAGAGAGAAAAAAGTTGGGGCTCTTTTCCGCTGGTTCCTTAGGAAATTGATAGCCGATGGAATTACAATGTGTTGTATTTTAATGAATAATAAAAAAAGAGTGAGCTTAGTACCCAGTGCACGCAGAGCACTCAATTTATAATTCATGCTGTGGGAAAGCTTGTCTCATTCCGTCTTAATTATGTCTTCAACTTCATCCCACAAGAAAAAGAAGCAGCTCGTGTGTGTGTGTGGGGGAACTAATATATGCGTGGAGTCTCTCTCGTCCCAAACCAACTCCCAACTTGTGAGTCAAAGAAAGTAAGAGTTTTCTGAGTAATTTAACGTCAGCTCATTGACAATTCGACGGGCTTGAAAGACTTGGAACAGTTGAACAGTTTGTTGTCTAATTCCAGCTCTCTTTCAGCCTATATCTATACAGAAGATGGGGTAGATATCGCGGGTGGAGAAGCTTTAAGAGGGAAGTCCAGCGTCACCTGAATGGCATTTTGGCGTGAGTCCCTGCAATCGGCTTTTTGCCAATTTATTTAGGAACGTGTAAAAGGCAATTTTGCACAATTTTTAAAAGGGCTAAAACTACCAATTTTGTCTGTTTGCAAAAAGTGCTTGAATACCAGTTTTGATGTTTTTCAAGTGTCAGTTTTGTATTTTAAAAGGTTTGAATACGTACCTCACTATGTTTAGAAAGTGTCAATACCACTTTTGCACAGTTTAAAAAAGGGGAAATACCAGATTTGCCATTTTAAGAAAGTGCAGTTGGAAGTTTTAAAATTTATGAAAAGTGTAAAAAGAACCAGTTTTGCTACTTTTAAAAGTGTAAATACCATTTTTCGCATTTTTTTCAAAAGAAAGAGTAGATACCGGTTTTACATTTGTTTAAAAAGTGTAACCGCGGCTTTTATGCATTTTCGAAAAGTATACACGCCAGCTTTACTACTTTGAAAAGTTTAAATACTACTTTTACACAAAATTTTAAAAAAAGTGCATACAAGTTTCAGGTTTTTTAAAAGTGTAACCACTGCGTTTAGGTATTTTTTAAAGGTATAAATATCAGTTTTACTATTTTCAAACCTGTGTTTAAAGCAGTGTTTATACTTTTTCTAATCGGGGATAAAAATCGGATTTTTGGGACATGCCACACAATACATCTTCACCCACGATGTATACACCCAATAGCCTATACGACCCTATCTATAGTGCACTTGTCAGTTGGTCCGCCGGTTGGCTGTTGGTTCCGGTGCCAATCACTACTCTTGACGGTCGAGTGGTCTTAAGCTAACTTGGTTTTAAAGCCAATTGTGTACAGCTACGATAACACTGCCCATGGGCAATTCAACACTTAAATGTAATACTTAGGAATTGATCCTTTAATTGAATTTTATTTTGGTATTTTTCCAAGCCCTTTTAAACATGTCAATTAAGCATACAACAATATTTATTTCAACTGCAAATTGTGTGAATTTACCAACAGTTGACAGATCAAAGGTCTCTTGGAGGGAATTAAAGGGCGGCCTCGCTCGCAGTTGATAAATCGGGATTATGAACTTCATTATAACTTATGCACCTAAGTTCTAAGGCGTACCGCTAACGTGGAGAATGAAAGCCTAGTGTGAGTGTGCATCGTAGACTCGGCAATGAAATGAGTCAAACTTTCTTTAAATAATGGGAAGATCATTAAACGTATTGTTTATTGCTTACAAGTGGAAGAGAGTAAAGTTAAATGGGATTTGATGATGTCGTCATCTGTCTTAACAACATCTCGTGGTTCGAACTCGTTTCAATGACTAAGCACTTCCATTTTCCATTTCCACTGCACTTTCGTCGAGGCTACACGCTTGTATGTACAATCCACTCCTAACTCTGCTTACTGACTGACTGCCTGACTGGGGACGTTTCCCGAACCCGATTATTCATTACTCGGGCATTAATTCCTGGAATATGGGTTTTTCCCTTTTAATAGCCATCCGGTGAGGGTGACGGAGACCCACGCTACGGAGCTACAGTGCACTGTATACCAGTAGTAGACCCCTATACCCTCCTGTATCTGTGTATATAGCCCTGCTCGCTCAACTTTTGAAGTTGTTCCCTATTTGAAAAACATGCTTCTGACCTAAGCCCTAGACCCAAACCCAAATCAACTTATTCTACTAAATTTCGGATAAGTCTACTCGTTGCTATTTTGATTCTCTTGTACTATCTATATGCATATCGTCGGTGAAGAAGCATTGTGACGCAAATGTAGCGGTTTTCTACATGGTATAATTTACACTTTCAAAAATGAGTATCTGTAAAAGTGGCATTTAACATTTATTGCACTTTTTCAAAATAGAAGCAAACATGGTATGTGTTTTTCAAAAATCCTAAAACTGGTAAACACTTCTAATAAACACGCTGGTAAAAACTGGATTTCTTAGATTTGACCATTCTGTTGCAGTTTCAGTATGCTTTATTCTCAAGCCATTCATACATAATGTATTGATTTCCAATGATGGACCTATAACTACAATCTACAATACTAAGAAAAATTGAATGTAAGTAGTAAGGGAGCGCTGGATTTGTATGAGAGAATGCTTTTAAGCGTGGGCTGGACTTACGTCACAATGCTTCTTAACCGACGATGTGTGTATGTTGAGACCATAACCGTAAAATTCAGCCACTTTAATAAGCTTTACACTCTGGCATAGAATAAAACAATAATAGAAAAATGGAGATGGAAGTATGGAAATGGTGGGCCGTGCGCTCGTGTCCCTGTCTGTCCGTGTGTCTGTGTGTACTTTTATTATTGTGCCTTGCATGGATTGAAACGGTTGCCGACGTGAAGTCGAATCCGGCAAAACCCATTTCACGTTGATTCTCCTACTTGTTGTAAATAATATTTATGATCAAATCCAATGGTTAAGCTTTCCCTCCTTTCCCTCCACGTACTGCCTCTGCCCTGGCCAATCTATATGAAGCCATGAGGCCTTTAAATATTTGTGAGTTTTTCCTCTTTAAACTACGTACAAATCGTTTTATTAGTTTCATAGCGGGTGCAATGGGAAATAAAATGTGCAGTGGTTATTATAATAAATTTTTATGTCCCTCCAAGTCTCCATCGAGAGTGTCAGGAATTGATTGACGAGGTCTGAGAAAAAGTTTTTAATAAATAAATTCATGTTAATGCTCATCCCACTTCAGACTCTGTGTAGGTAGGTTATGAATACGACACGAACCTCCGATCGACGCACTCGAGGTAGGCCTCTCAGTCCAGGGCGAAGGATAGCCAACAAAATGGACGCTTTCAGTCCAGTCCCGAGGGGCAGAGACACGAATATTATCAAAACGAACACTGGGCTCGCTGTCTCTTCAAATTCCAAATGTCCGTATCTGTTCAACTCAAGTGCAATCCATGGAGGAGTAGCTCCTCATCTCTCCTTCCTTATTACTCATAAAATCATACAGATTACGAATACACAAATATGTACATAGAAACGGTGTAGATATAAATTCACGTCCTTTGTACTCCAGGGCCTTGCAAATATGACATCGTCGAGTATTTTCAAAAAGGTCAAAAAATAAATTTACATTTTCCAAAAAGGCAGAGTGACATACAGGCAGGCATTTTGAAAAGCTACCGAATGTAACATTATATGTACTTTTCCAAAAACTTCAAAACGTTATGGTACCATTTCAAAATGGTGCAAAACACAACATGAAACTTCCTGAGAAAATTCCAAACGTGAAAAGGCCAATTTGAAAAGTTGGAAAATGGAGTTTTTCAAAAACGGCAAAACGTTATAACAGCATTTTTAAATGGTGCAAAACATTATTTGAAACCTATCTGAGAAATCGAAAATCGTAAAAAGGAAAATTTGGAAAGTTGAATAATGTCATAATGCACTTTTTCAAAAAAGACAAAATATCATATGATCCTTTCTAAACGGTGTAAAACATGACATACATATATAACCATTTCAAGAATGCCATGTCTATGACGTCATATTTGCGAGACCCCTCTATCTATTCCCCGTCAGCAAAATCTGGACGACCCGCATATGTGAATGTGACTATCATAAAATATATCATAATAAAAGGGAGACAGACCCTTCCCCAACTCATTGCCCAGTTTTTTTTGGTCTTCCGGAACAATGCCATGCAAACTGCTGGGCACCACCGACAGACTCACCGAAACACATACAAATACAAATAACTGCCCGAATACATACACGGATCCAAAAACGAGGGTCCACGTCCTCCGTAGGTTGAAGGTTCCGTATTTTTTCACTCGCTCCTCTGTTTATATTTATGAATGCGTGGATCTATCCTCGCTCTTACGCATTTTCATCAGTCGTCGGGTTCCCATGTAAGCACCGTAGACCCTTGGATAAGCAACCATATACATATACCAGCTCTATATCCTTTTTCTGCCTACGCTTAATGTACGTGGGTACTTTACGTGTGCTGCGAGGAGCCTTGCAAATATGAACCCGTATCATTTGGACTGGGAAAAGGCTTTCAAAATCATTCTAAACTTGATATTACCGTTACCGTTTCAAAAACATCAAAGAGTGTTATTAACTATTTTTCAAAGCAGGCAAAACATAGTTTTAAGCTCTGGAAGGAGTGTAAACAGTGTAATTAATGCGTTCTAAAAAGGCCAAAATTGATACTAACGTTGTGAAAAGGTGTTAAATGTGTTAATTCGTACTTTCACAAAAAGGCAAACTACCGTAGCAACATTCTGAAAAAGCGTTAAACAGGATTTTTACGCATTAAAAAAAATAATGCCCATGACGTGGAAGTGAACAGGCCCCTACAGGAGCCTACGTACAGCAGTACAACACACACTGTATGTATGGGAGCAAACACAAATGACGTCACTATTTGGGTAGGTAGGTGCTTTTTACTCCCCCATTTACCGTAATGTTAAACT
>JAQFZC010004462.1:0-16060 GCA_034695205.1 Dicyrtoma fusca | reverse complement strand
GTACTAATATAAATTCTATTAATGTCTATTCAAGTAAGAAGAAGTAGGTTTCCAATCCGAATTTCAAATCCATAAGTAAAAATTATTAAAGTAATTTAACAAAATAACGGAATAATGGGAAATAAGGAGGACTTTGAGCGACAGATGAACGTCGTCAAAAAAACCGGAGCAGTGAGTAATGTTAGTGTGTATTACAGATTGTGCCTTTCATCTTTTCTGTTGGCATTAGAATTCGGTTCATCCATAATCTATATATTACGTATACAAGTAACTTTGAGCACGGGATGGTTTTTGACAATCAACGGCTGCAGAACTTTGCGTTAGCTAGAGGCATGAGGTCATGGGTGATGACTCGAATGCTTGATGTAACATTCGCAAATATTTTGAATCCTTATTTTTAAAAACTGTCGTTTGACTTTCGTTCTTGAACGAACATTGTCAGTGATTGGAGAGCAAACTATTTTGGCATGCGTAATATATGGAATGGACGTATGTATCCCTTTTGAACTTACAGGATGGCTACTACAATCACTAAAGTTTTTGTTTTCCCTCAATTTTAGAAACTAACCGTCGTATATTTCCTTGGGGCCATTGCATCGTACATGATGGGATTCTACCTAGGAAACATGTATAGCGTGTACGAATCGAAGCCACGAGAAATAATCTCTCCTCCTAAAAAGCCAAAAGATTAGCGGATATGTAAATATTTGTATTTATTGGCTATAATGCAACTGTAATTTGCAAAGCTCAAATTCAATCAGAAAATTTAAAAGAAAATTCTTGTTAGCCTCATTAAATACCCTGCAAAATTTGTGGAGTGTGTGTCAAACTCGTTTCATTCTTAACTTTTTTAAAGCTGCAAATTGCTTTATTTCAGAGAAAAACGAAAACTTTTTTAACAAAACAAAGTTACCTTTTAAATGGATGATGGTCGTCTAATGCTATGCTCCCGGAGAGACCAGCCAAAGCCACTACTAAAATCGTATCCATTATATGTATTTTACTATCACTATCAGTAATTAGAACAGTAGGGTATTAATAATGTCTCTATTAAAATTGATTAATTTTTATAATATATTCTATATTCCCGGCCATCAAGGAAGTTCCCGTAAAATCAGGCAGAATTTGCACGGGATTAATAAAGCTAGGCAGATTACAAAATTAATCTGAATTGAGTAGAAACTTGAACTATAAATAGTTCATATAAAAATGACTGACAATGAGTACCGGTGAATAAAAAAACGTTCTAGTTCATCGTATTCCATGATTACAGTGTAATAACTATAATCATATGCGATTAAGATACGAACAGTACCAAACGTGGATACGTTTCCTATAGTCGCAGCGCCAGGTAGAATTCTATAACATACATACATAGTTCTAATGCTTATGATAAAATCCTGCGAGTACTAATTTGATCTACATTTTTAATAATAAACAGAAATGTAACCTGAAACTAAACTTGGCGGAAGCCGAGACTTTTGAACAAATTAACTTTTTCGTATGAAGGCTCTAGCTGTACTGTAGCAACAGGGTTTGAAAACTACGAATTTGAAGAGTTTGTAAATTTTGAAAAGTAATTTTGGATAGTACAGAATTAACTATCGGAACTATTAATACAACCCACTGTGAACTTTGCCTATGGCTGAGGACGCTACTGCACGAAATGATATTTCCAATCCACGTCGACGTCACATCCGTAATACAATTTTTTGGGTAGAAGTCCGGAAATGTAACCATGCGCCATCGAACTTATTAATGAAGCAAAGGGAAAGGAAGCGTAAAAAATGGTGAAAAAGAGTAGAAGGGAGATTGTTGGAAGAAGAGGGGATTGATTACAAAAAGAAAAAGACTAACAATCAGTCAAAGCTTTTCCTTTCTTGTTTATCTCTATGTATATCTCTCTCTTTTTGTGATTTTTTTTAATTGGGCATCTCAAGAAGAAACTGGAGAATAATTATGCAAGCTTCCATACAAACTCAAAGGGGAAGTTATACTTTCCTCAAAATGAAACCTTTCTTTTCTCTGTCCTCATACATAGTTATTTTTATGCACGTGAAATACTACGCACACTAATGCACATTAGGAACATACACAGTACAGTCTCAGGTTTATGTGTTGGTTGTAAACGATAAGCCTACCACACTGCACAGTTAACAGTTTGCTTCACCTTCAGATTTCCACAAGTGTTTTCTCCTACGAACGAAAAGCCTGTACACCCTTGCGTTAATGAAGAAGCCAAATGACCAATGATGAAAGTGCAAAGGTTCGAAAATTGAACACAACGAGTTTTTCTATTTGATGACGGATGTACTAAATGCCCGACCCGACGATGATTTAAAAAAGGCTCGAAATTTTCTATTTGCATATTTTTGAAAGGGCGGAATATTTTTCTTTGTACTCAAAACTTTAAAACTGGTTATTTTGCCTCTTCATTAATGCCATTCTAAAGTGTAAGAGCCCACAGTTACTTGCTCACTGCACTTTCTTGATATGTTTCTAAACTGGGACTGAATTGGACTCATTTTGCTGTTTTTATTCTTCTCCAGTCTGTCGGATCGTCTTTAGATGAAGCTTTGACAGAAGCTATCTTCCCTTCCGTCGTCTTAATTTAAGTCTGAGAGGATGAAAAGCGGGGAGAGGGAAGCTGCCGTGGATATTTAATTTAAGAGTGAATGAGAGATACGTCTAAATTCCTTTACCATTCCTCTCGCTCTCCATTTCAACTTCGACTTTGACGAACCGACTGACAAACATACATTTTATTCTCATTTACTCCCTCCTAGACTCGACGTCCACTCCTAAAATCTACTTTACAAGAATCACAAAGAAGAAACACTGTCTCTCATCTGTAAACACTAACTTGTTTAGCTTCAGTCTACAAGAGTATACGAAATATCCCCGAGTCCATACGTAGTACATAAGTAGTACCATTATATTATTTCCATTGCCTGTCTTCTATATATAATCCGACCCTTGAATGACTATAGTACAAGGAAGTAATCGTATCATCGTGAAAATGCAAAAGGAAATCCAAAGAATCTTAAATGAAAAGGATGCATTTACGTCCTTTTGAAGTGCAAAATGTCCTATGTTGCCTCTAAAAAGATATAACGCAATGGCACTAGATGTTCCACGTGTCATCTATTTACTCATTGAAACGATTTTAAAAGTAGTTTTTGCACATTTCCTTAAACGCATAATACCAATTTATACCTGTAACGCTACAGATCAAAGTAGCGAAAGCGATCTATTTCGAATGCGAGAAAAAGAACAACTTTGATTTTCAGTTGGTATTCGCATGTCGAATATGAATCGATTTGCTTTTAAGAATTATGTATGCCTTTCGTCTTAGGTCCTTTTTTTTGCCATGTATAAAAAATTGACTCGCTTATGTGTGTGTGTGTGTAGTGTACTCCATACATAGTTAAAAATAATACAGAAAATTGTAGATTGTACCGTAGAGGAGGGGAAATATGTAGCTATTTGTATTGGCTGGGCGTAGAGTTGAATTTGGCGACAGACTGAGTATAGTGTAGGTACGTGTCTCGGTTGCTATGTGTACAAAGTGTAGGATTGGAAATTGAAGTTGAATGGACAATGCAAGATGTGAAGACAGTGTGTGTGTGTGTATGTGTGTGTGGGGAAGACAATATCAGATAAAATTGGATGGATCAAGCGTGCTAAGACTGTATAGAAGCTCAAGTTGGAAGCCATAATATTTAATGTATGATGCTATCATATCCTCAGGGCCTCCGCGTACATACAGACTAATCCATGCAAGTCTATACACTTATCTCCATTTGCCATGTGTAATCATTGGCTAAGAATTTAGCAAGTGCAAACAACGTGATAAGAGTAAAAACAGCAGAACGCGTTGCGCTCCGTGGAATCTTAAATACTATTAACATACACACACTGCGATACAGAAAGACAGACAAGTTATACTTGTTTACTAATCGAACGAGGGGAGCCTGATACCATAACCATAGGACTGTACGTGCATACGCTCATTGAGTAATTATTAGATGTTTGATCCTGATTGATAGCCTAGGTAACACGTTGGAAGGAGCTCATGGAGAATCATAGGGATAAGGATACACAAAGAATGGATGGATGTCTGATTTTAAAATTTAATTTACTTTTCTTTCGAGGGATGAGGGAGATAAAGCTCAAATAAAATCTCTTCACGTGTAAATGCTAATGGCTAGGTACACTATAGCCGTATACTTTATATATCTATATACATACATAGCCCCGGCCAATCTGAATGTCGAGCGTGAATTGTAGGTAATTGTAATTGTAATTGTAGGTACGGAGGAGCGAATCTGCATGGGTTCAGCTGTTCAGCAGAGAGAGAGAGAGTACACGGATAAATTATGAGCTCCTTCTTGCACAGTGATAGCATGTGGTTCCTGCTGCTCAAGTTGGTGGTGGTGGTGGTGGTAGACGTGGTAGTGGTTCTGATAGAGATTCTGGTCTCCGTGGCAATGCATTAGATAAGATTGATGATTGCTTATATGGTAGTGATATTTACTTGGATGGTTTGACTGGTAGTATCACGCAGGTATGGGGATGTGAGTATGTACGGTCCTGAGAATAATGAACCGCAAGGTACGCTTCAGATTCACTGATTTTCATGTCCTCTTTACGGAGCTTCCACCCATTGTACATTAAATTGAACTGTACCTAGATGCGGTAAGACCAGAGTGTCTCTGTCATTGAAATCCCACAATTACAACAATAATTTACATCACACCAAAAGCAAGAGGAGCGGAAGAGATTGAAAAAAAAATACTCCAAGGGACGGACGGACAGACAGACAGACTGGGGCCATTCAAATAATACGTGGAGTACCAACAACAAAGCTGACCATTTTTTACTCACATTGCCACTCGCAATGATGCCGCTCTTGCAGTAACGTTTCATTGTCCGCAAATTGTGCTGCAGTTGCCTTTAAATGTAAATCCTAAGTTGATGACAAAAAGTTTCCCATGCATCTTGATCCTTCGTGCCCTTAACCACAATAATTAAGAGCTTGTCGTAAAAAGATGTTGTAAAATCTTTAAAGTTGTTAACTATTACATCAAGCCTTACAGAACAACATTTTAAACGTACATATTTGATTAATGAACATAATAGAAAATAGATTGATACATGCTATTGCCTTTATTTTTTATACTTAATTAGTTCCTTAAACGAAATATTTAAAGTCCTAACGCTTTATAGCCCTTGCTTTTGTATTTTAATAACTAGTATGACTGGCTCTGTTCAATGTGGATTATATAACTTTGGAATGGTCCCAGCGTCCCGATCAAAAGCCAAGTCACTGAAGCCAGAGCGGAACTCAAAGCCCAAGCTCACCCTTTTGCTCTGTCAATGGACGAGTGGATGAATGGTGATACAATATACAAGTGTGAGCCGCACTGTCATGACATGACATGCTATTATTCTCTGACGCCAGTGCAGTGACGATGGACGGACGGACGTGTGGAAGCCCAAAGACAAGAGAAGACGGAGTTCAAACTCATCCAATTCTTTTATTCCGTGGATTGTTGAGTGGATGAACGGGACAGAGAACTGGCACTACTGGTCACTGCGTGCTGAAAGCGCTTTTTTCATGCTTCTCTGCATCATTTTCGTTTTCGCTTTCCTCTTCGCCTTCCTTTTCTACTCGAACCACCGATTTATTGAGTAAAATCAAAACTGAATGGACGCGACTTCACAGCGCACTATATAAAATATGTTTTTTTAACCTTTTCGAAACAGTAATGTATCTAGTTTTACATCTTTTTGGGAAACGTCGGTTTCTAGTTTAGCACCTTTTGGAAAGTGTCGATTTCTAGTTTTAACTTTTTTAAAAGTGCTAAGTTCTAGTTTAGCACCTTTTGGAAAGTGTTGACTTCTAGTATTGACCTTTTTCAAAGTGCTTCTTTCTAGTTTCGACCTTTTTGAAAGTGCTATCTTCTAGTTTTGACCTCTTTAGAAAGTGGTAATTTTTAGTTTAGCACCTTTTGGAAAGTGTTGGTTTCTAGTTTGACACATTGTTAAAAGTGTGTTTTTTTGCTTATTTGACACCTTTTCGAAAATGTTAAACATTATAAATTTTAATGGATATAAACAGTAAACAACTTCATGGTTTACCAGTTGCGAATAGGTTAACAATCTGGGGGATCTACGCTTAGTCCATCTTAATGTACATATACATATATATATATATACGAGTAGGTCCAGGGTTGTTCTACGGTCTCGTAAACTTCAACTTGACGATATCCCAAAGAGCATTTTAAGAGTGTGCATGATGAACTGATGGATACATTGTTACACTAGTACAGGGTTTGATCCATAGTAGGGACTGTAGCATGGGAAATACGTAACAGTGTAGGTAAAAAGAGCGAAGGAGCTGTAGAGCCACATATGTCTACCTACTGAAGACTGGGGAAGGCAGCATGGAAACTACCTGTGGGTATTTGCCCGGGGTGCAGTTGCGTATGAATTACTTTGACTTGAGTTAGTCTTGATTCAGAAGCTGAGGCGTACGCACACGTCGTATTTCGCTCAGCGAGTAGTAGTCGCAGAAGCAGCAGAAACACAGGATTTTTTGTTGTGAAAAAGCTAAAAAGTTTTTGGCTCATGTTGTTTCTTACTCCTCGTCTCAACGGTGAGGAAGGGACGTGGAAACCAGAGTCATTTCATTGTACAGAGTAACACAGTGGGGTTTAGACCACTGCTAACTGAAGGAAGAGTGAGTCGTGGTGGCGGTGGTGGTGGTAGTAGTGTTGGTGGTGAGATAATATTATTACTTGATCTACAGATTGGTTCATTCTCTCTGTATTTCTCATCCCATCCAATCTTATCGCAAAGAAAAAAAAATACAGACAGCTGTAGTGAAGCCTTTTATCTCTCTCTCTCTTTTATTCTCCGTCTACCTGTATTTCCACGCAGAAATTCCAATCGCCCTGCCGTTGTTTTATCACCTGAGAACAACAAACTCTTCCATACACACACGTTTCAGTTGAGCTGTCGAAAATTATGCTGAATTCCCGTTTGCCATTTACTATTTTGCCATTTAGAATTCCCGTTCCTAGGAATCGTTGAAATTCCTTGGCTGGGTTCCATCCCTTTTCCAAGTACATACGTAAATAAGTACATGGAGGCAGTGCTGGCTGGTGAATTGAAATTGAATAGAGTCAATTGACAATTGACAATCGACAATTGACGTCTCACACGTCTCGTCTCCTTTACTGGCCGAGAGAGTCAACAGACAGAACATAGACAGTGTTTACCAGAGGAAAGTCAACGGACAATCTGAAGGCCATCATCATTACTGATATATCATTATTAAGGACTTGCTATCTGTCCTCGCATCTTAATAGTATTTAGTGCTCCTTCACGTATCGCACATTGTACTAAATCACACATTACAATACAATGCCAAAAGTTTTTTTCTTGATAAAAAAAAGAGCTACGTTGTAAGTGATATTGAGATCGTCCATCGGACGGACTGCTGAGGAAATTGTGAGCTATCTTGAGAGAGTACAGTGAGTCTCAAATTTAAATAACTTGCGTATTTCACATGACACCCCCTCTGAAAAAAAAACAAGATTACGATCAGTCCTGCGGTCTGCACACATTGTACACTCGATCCTTCACACACATAAAATAATTAAAGTGGGAGAATACGTACCTATGCGTAGTGCTTAGTCTCAGGTACACTCCGCGTCCACGAAGGGGATAAAGATACACAAATACACACGCATGTGTCTCTCTCAGTGTACACATACATGCATGAGCTTTCATTATGAAAAGATTTGCTCAAGCCCAGTCCAAGTAGAGTGCCGGTCTGACGGTTGATGGCTGATCCTCTTCGTCCCGGATTCATTTCCTTCCCTTTCGACAGTTCTCCTGTGTAGACTGCTATGTAAATATAATTCTTT
Source organism: Dicyrtoma fusca (assembly GCA_034695205.1). Classification (NCBI taxonomy): domain Eukaryota; kingdom Metazoa; phylum Arthropoda; class Collembola; order Symphypleona; family Dicyrtomidae; genus Dicyrtoma; species Dicyrtoma fusca. The sequence continues at coordinate 8,123 of JAQFZC010004462.1, read as the reverse complement.
GCAAATTTTCAACAACCAGTCAACCAACCAACCAACCAGCCTAAAAGAAAAAAAGGAAAGCCGACCGACAAGAGACGCGAGCTCCAGAGTTCCGTCAACGCCACAGCAACGTCAAAGTCAAAGTCAACGTCAACGCATTTTCATTTTCAACTTAGAATTTCAAGATCAAATATATAATCTATTTACCAGGGAAAGAAGAGGGGGATCTCCACGTCGACGAGTAGTAGATACACTTTCTGCGGGCGGGAGCGAGTGAGTGAGTGAATTTCGTTCGTCTACCTACCTGGATGAATGTGTATTTTTTGTAAGTCAGTCTGTCGTCGGTTTAAAAGCCTTTGAGTGGAACGAGGAAATGCACTGTATGAAATTACAGAAGTGAAGCCACACTTATTCAATTGTACATTCCTCCACGTGAGCTTCTTCACTGAACTGTACTGGGAATGACTGCAAACATATAATCCCCGTCTTTGACGTTCCCTGGGCAAATGTAAATTGAAAATGTTGATGGGACGAGAAGGGAATTCCGAAATATACATCACGTTCCCGTTCCTCTCTTCTTCCTCCGCTACTTCGTCTTGCACACGGGAGTGATACACTGAGTGCGTGTCTCTCGTCTCTGTCCGTCTCTGTCCGTCTTTTTCCTCCTTATTGTTGTGGAGCTACATACCAAGGATTTCCAGACGGACTTGGGAACTTGTGCCATGTGTAAAAATTATCGAACAAATTACATGGTAGCAGTCGAAACACCAGCCCCTCGGAAATTTGTGCAGAACACGCGTCCCACTCAATAATACAGCTCTCCGCCAACAACAGTCAGTGAAATGAACAAACAAAGAGAGTAGCCAACCAAGTGGGAGGGAAGCTCGACGAACTACGTTAGTTTTTCAGTGTAATTTCTTGGTTGAGTGGAAAAATTTTGTTCAAAGCCGGAATCAAGGAAGGACAAGACAAAGTCAATAAGTAATAAGCCTTCCCCTTCAAACTGTATAATGTATCTACATATATAGACAATAATTCTACCCTATCGACTTTTACAATTAGATAATGGTAATTATACATGTCGTGAAGGGAACAACTGACAGAAAAAATATCAATCTCCGCTCGGCAGCTCATACTGTTCAGTGAGAGAGTAGTGGCTGGGAGTCAGGATCGAGGATGAGTCAAGACTGAAAGTAATTAAGCTGTTCCATCACTTCACCTTCCAATTTGATTCCATCTCACAACAATTACTCATATTACGTCACTGGAATTTTTAAAGGAAGCCAAAAATCCATTGCTGGAATCAAATCATTCCTGTCCAAGATTTAAGATTTTTTCATTGTTTTTTTTTCTTTCGCTGCCTATATTTTTTTCTCTCGTTCTCCTATTAACATTTGTATGAAACAAAAACAACAACGACGACATACGACGAGTCGACGCCTGCACAGATCGTGAGTTGTGTACAAAGGGATCTTGAAGATAATAATAATTATAAATACATCCAGGAATTAAGTGGCTCTGTATGCGTTTTGTATATAATTATATACACACACACAGAGTAGCAAAACTCTTTTGGGCCTGGACCTGGAGTGGTCTTGGTGCTGCTGTTGTTTTTTATTTGTTGGATGGGTGATAGTTGTAGGTATGTATAAATAATAGTACAGCAGGTACATACGTGTGGAGTTTGAAAAATTCATGGGTTCATATATGTGTTCGTTCATATGTGTGTTGGTGTGTGTGCTTGTGTGTGCTAATGATCCTGTAAATTAAAACTATTCCCATTCAGACCCATCCTTGAGAAACTTTATAAAGAATTCCAGTGGAACAAAGTCAAAGATACAAGAGCATTGGGGTGGATTTTCTTCCTTCGAGTAAAAATACCTATCTAACAATTATTATTACTACTTTTCTGCAAAACTCCTTCAAACTTTCAACTTGAACAACGGAACCAGGTAAATACATTTTTATGCACTTTTTTTTTCTTCTCTGTGGAAATCCTACTCGTTGATTTTTCTCTACGTGATGTCTGTCTGCTCCCGTCTATACCTAGCAATTAGACGAGGGAGTACTGGCAAAAGAAAGGGCAGAGACTTTTTTCCGATATTTTATGTGCTGTTCGTCTTAAAAGAATAAAATTATTGTTTTTCTTAATTTTTATTTTTTACTTCATAATCCCACCATTACTTCAGGTACAGTACGTTGTTGTGCCTCCCTACAAGTGTACGAGTACAGCACTTTGTACAATGTACAGTACGCTCCATCATCCCAGAAACCTTTTATAAAATACATTAGGGCTGGCTGAACTGTACACTGTACATAGTACCTATACCTACGTAGATACAAGAATCAAGACAAGGATAATGTGTTCATGTGAACGTGAACGGAAAGATTTACATTTTACATTTGCAAAGCACGGAATTTGCAACTTATACAACCACGAATGTACAGAGTACAGATATATCGTTCTGGCTATGACTATAGCTTGGTCGGTCTAGGGCAGTCTAAAATCTGGAGTGCTGTGTCGCTGTGACGTACTCATTATACAGCTTTGGATAGTTTTGAGTTTGGATTTGAATTCGCATTCACATTTGAATTCAGGATTCATGCCGTTGTTGTCGAATTTGTATCACTCCTACCTCCGATTTCCGAGTTTGGATTTAATCTTGAAGATTTAGTAAACAGTGGCACAATCCATAGCAATTATACGATTATACATTGCTACTCGGGAGTTGAAGCCTTCTCTAAACCCCGGCAGCTAGGTACATAGTAAACATAGACGTACCTACATGTAGTACACTATAGTATGGAAAATGGCAAGTGATAAATGCCTACGCGGGGACGGGACGGGCCGGGAGACACACGCATACAAATACAAATATCCCTACAATGCCCACCACAGTAGAATGAGTGAGTGGTGAGTAGGATCCTACCTATGTACACACTCATTATGTACGGCAGTGGGACTGCAGCCGCGGCTGTATGTTGTTTACTTGAGCGTGGTTTTATCAGAATTACTGGGAGACGGAGAGATACGTGTGAAATGGAAGCAATTTAGTTTCTACGTAGTAAATATAAATATATGAAAATGACATCGGACTTTGTTTTGTGGCTGGGGAATTGAAAATGTAAATTGATGGTCGGCTCCCTTTGGTTGCATGATGACCAAACTTAGAATTATCATTACACTGCATATTAATATTATGGATTGTTGAGACATGGGACATGGCTCATTGCCTCAGCCACCAGTCAGACACCACAGTACGGGCATAAAATAATATATTATGTAGGTAGGTATGTAGCATTTCAGTAGAAGGTCGGGGAGGCAGGTACATAGGTGGGTAGCTAGGTGGGTACTTTCCAGCGCCACGTTCCCCTATACTTTCATGGACACACGTCCTAGCATAAATTCTAATTCCAAGGCACGTCAAATGATGTCAATTGATCTTTGTACAAACTCCCTACTCCCCTATAGAGCAAGACCCCATGTTTCCATACATATAGGTATGTATCTACATGTGTACATACTACATACCCAGAAATGAAGGAACAAAGTCAAAGTTTGTTGACGTGACAAATATAAATATCTCCGTACCGGGTCTCCTGTGTCCCACATCTGTTTTTTTTTGTTCTGCCATGATCATTCTTATTTCTTGGAGCTGTCCATCCTTTTCTCTCCATCGCTGTCTCTCTATCTACCCATCCATCCATGTAGATAGCGAAACTCTTGGGTTTTGAATGAGAAATAGAAAATACAATTTTCTTAAGTGCCTCTGCTCAATGGACTGTGGCTCTTTGTCTACCTCCGTCTGTACTGTGTATACATTAGTGTCTGCCTACCTACCTCACCATGTATCGTATCACAGTCAGCGTGAGTGTGGGCTCTGTCTCTCTGTCTTTTGATTTTGATTGTGCAGATAAATACTCGTCCATTGTAGTTTAGTGCATTGTATTTCCTACTTCATGAGTACTGTGATATGTACCTATAGGTTTGGACGCTATACTTCTATGTACATAGGTATGTATGTAGAGGTTGTAACGCTTTCAATTCAAAATTTCTTATGTAAATTGATCATTACATTTCCACTATGCATACATTTCCTATGTTATGCTGTGTGATGTTATGTTAACTTCATTGTGTAATGCTGCATGAGTGAATCTAATGATAAGCTCTCCACAAATTCCACTAAATATGCATATTAGCTACCTCTTACACTGCTATATGTAATGAAATTAATAATGTAGGTACATAGGTACCTCGGTGGCTACCTAATAATGTTATATCTTTGAGAATGTTATTGAAGTCAACACCTACATTTTCTATGGTCTCCACAAATGTGGAATGGACAACATCTCCTAGGTATCTATCATCTACAGAGTACCAAGTACGAGTGTCAGTCAGTTTTGTTTCTTGTTTATTCCAGCACGGGTTATAGATTGTGCAAAACACAAAAACACTAGAACAATGGCAGCTGGTAGAACAATAGTAGAGTAGTCAATAACAAAACCTATGCAGCATGGCATGGTGGGGAAGATATTGTAGATTTTTGTTATGTAGTTGTGCTGGTAGTACATAGCAATACTAGGATACACGGACCTAACTATATAGGCGATGATAGACCATATTTGGGCAGATGATAGATGTACAATACACCGTGGTGATGCATTAATTTGAACTGGAGAAAAGTTTGTAAAGTTTGTTCATGAGTGAGTACTCAGTGTGTACATGTCCAGAGAAATGTAGGTCGGTGTACAGTGTTCAATGAGGCGGAATTCAACTTGGGTCTCCCCTACTAAATACAGATAGGAAATAAGAAGTCCGGGACCTCTTTCTCATAATATGTATCTGTGTATGGAACAGATAGAGTTAACAATGGAGTTAAGGCTGCAGTTCATTCCTAATAGTCCACGGTAATTGTGTGTTGGGGATGTAAAGAGGGATTGAAGGAAGAGAAAAGTATGAGAAATGCTGGAGTGTCCGTCCGTCCGTAGGTACGGACAGTACGTGGGATGAGTGGCAGAGGAACTACGTACACTTTCCAACTCACTTACCTCCACACTTCAGTTCGGAGACCTTGCCAGACCAGCCACACACCAGGCCCAGCAAATGGACAAATGGGAATAGCGAGTAAAAGTAAAAGTACCACGAAATTCAACCAAGGCGACGTGGCTCTCTCTCTCTTTCTCTCTCTCTCTCTCTGCTAAATTGTACATAGTGCATAGACCTTATCTCTCTGTTTACTCTCAGTAGTACCCAGGCTATGCCCGTACATCTGAGGAAGAAGGACGATTTCAATGTAAAGTTGAAGTTGAAACTGTGAAGTGAGTTGAGAATCTGGAGCTGAGCATTTCCCTTGAATTCCCTTCCTTTTCATCCCATGTCGTATCATTCCCTCGGCTGGCAGAGCACTCGCACTGGCACGTTTTATTTTCCAACTAGCTCTACTTGCCAACTTATTATTGATTAGGATTAGCGCTTATCCATTTTACCTCGGCTCCCACTTTCTATCCATCTATCTATCTGGCTGGCTGTCTGTCCGTCTATTAGTCTCCCTGTCTATACAAGCTACAATGGCCCAGCTAGACCCGACCAGACACGTCCACGTCCAAAAGTAAAACTTGCAAACACACTAACCAACAAACCCATCAGCCAACTACCCGCTCAACCGACCCTCTCAACACCCACACCCACCATACGGCCCCAGTACAGACCGTACACCGTCCTTACCTATATATGTATGTACGCTTGTAGAACCAGATGATACTTTGGACAAATGAGTTGTTCTCCTTCCTTCGCCTCATTCTACCCGGGCCATCCTTTCAGTCCTCCTCTCATCCTTTTTGTCAACACAAAGACAAAGTCTTGAAAATCCCTTGTTCTTCGAAAATCTGTCCTCGTCCCTGCGTCATCTATTCATCAGCTCCAGCTCTAGCTCACCATCCCATCGGCCCGGCATTGTCATAATCGTCAAGTTAAACTTGAAATCATAATTATTATGCAGACAGGTATAGGAGTGGACATGGTAGACACATAGCGCTGAGTGTTATTGTGATTCTGCTCATCTGTAGAGATGAGATAGCGTGGCTACATTATGCATAGCATGTAGTTTTCTGAGACAACACTTTTGTTTCGCACACTCCAGTCTGTGTTAGCATTCAAGGTGTATGTACAACTACTAGTAGGCCAACAACCAAGAGCTGGGGAAAGGTAGGCGATGTATTCCTTGAACTTATGCAATGATGAGATTCCTACCATACCGAAGCAAAGGACAAACCTCCACCCACCTGGTCTGGTCTGGTGGGGTGCAGCCTATTGTTTGGAAGTATGTATTATCTCCAGCTCCAAATGACAATGAGCTATTAGCCCTCACACCCTGCCCACTTTTAATATTCAAAATTATACGAGGAAACCCATAGTCCGTAGCCCACAATCGCATATGCGACCCAGTTGCCTTTGAATTTAATTTTGGCTACGGAGCGGGCTTGTGGTGGTAATGATGCGAGACCCAAACTGACTCTCTCACTCAAACTAATGAAGCCGAGACATTTCTAAAGGAATTAGAATTTATGCTACTGTTTTTGATTAAGAGCAAATACTGTGTCATTCCACTGTCTGCACTCTACATACATATACGCATAGCCTCCTCCCTTATCACTCAGCACTCTGCTCTACTCCAGTCTCAAAAGATCTCTGTTCTTGATCCAGATAGTCTGGTGGTAGTCTGGTTCTAGGAAAAGAAACTTTTTTTATGTGTATCTAGTACAAAGCATCTAGCCGGGAAAAAAGAGAAGTACTTTCATGTTCTTCCTCATTATGGATTAGTTTTTTCTGTATAGGTACTTTTAAGTGAGATCCTCTCTTAAATCCTTGCTCAAACCAAAGCAAGCCGAGCCGAAGGAACCTAAACGGCTGAATGAGCTGAATGAAATGGGAAAAAGTAGAGTTTCGTATCCATTTAAGATTTTAAATTTATTTAGCTTCGTATTGGGAGAGGTATGTGCAGGTTTGTGCTCTATTTCCTGTACGCTCATATACATACATAAATACTGCCGGGCGCTGGATGGGGATAAGTCAGTAAGTAAGCGGTGATATAATTAGATTAATTTAATGAATAGAGTTTACCCTTGATGATTTACAGAGTCATTTCATGTGCTGGGCCAAGATGGGTATATAGTTAGGCGGGAGTAATTATATAGTACCTACATAGGATTTATTTGATGTTGTATGAATTAACTGAATTGAAAAGGAAGGACGGATAATGAAGAACGGCAGAGAATTTTACGTAATACGGCGTCTCAAGGCTCGAGTCTACATTCCTTCTTTCTTTCTTCCTTCCTTTGGTTCTATCTATCGTCCCTTACGTACACAAGATGATATATTTCGGCTCACGGTTCATAGAAAAGTTTGTGTGGTCCATACATTCGTTAGTCATTGTTCGTTGGTTCATAAGTTGCTCCTTATCCAGCAATTCCCGGCTTCATCCCCGTATCGCCATATGAGCGAGTACGTAGTCCTAGCATCTATAGGTAGCTCACCCATGTCTATAGCTATAGGTATGTACATAGGGCATGTGGGTAGTTAGACTTTGCCGTGATTTGAGATTTAGAAAACTTTCTTCTCCTTTTCAGTCCTTCTCGATTTGTCGTGTGGGGTCGTTACTCAACTTTTCCATAAAGACTACACTCCTCTCGTCTCAAATGAAGCGAGGCAGGTCGTAGTTACCTACCTACAGCGAGCAGTGAGAAAATCAAGCGTGGGGCTCAAATCTTAATTTTATGTATGTCTAGCTAACAACTTAATATAGACACGGGCATAGCATTGTCTAAGTAGAATAAGTCTTCCCAATCCCGATATGTTTATGTTAATTAAGGTTGAAGACGGTCTCTCAGGTTACGGTACGTTATGGCAGAGCTAAAAGATCAAAATGCACACACGACTGAATTGGGTTTGTTTTAAACTTTACGCTTAGGATGACGCAGGGAGAAAGAGTAGGAGGAACTGGAGCTGGAATTTGATGCACATCACGCTTGACTCTTGTTTTATTCTTATCTCCAGATTATTATGCCTTTCATACAAAAATCCTTTTCTTATTACGGCTAATTCCATACATACATACATACATACATACATACATACATACATACAT
>JAQFZC010004461.1:0-16063 GCA_034695205.1 Dicyrtoma fusca | reverse complement strand
AACAATTCAACGGACAGACAGAGTCAAGTTGGTAACCTTCATGCCTTTGTTTGTACTTTCTTCGTCATTCCTGTCTCATTAGTATTTATTATATTACATCGTCCATCCTATTTCGTTTTGGTATTCCTCGAGTAATTTTTACAAGTAATTATTTGGGATTTTAAATGTTGCTCTTGAATTTGAACATTTAAATTAAATAACATCAAACATTGCGTTCAGTGTCAGCTTTTGGCTTTGTCAGTCATCAGTGGAAGTTGTGAACCTAAGTGATTAAATCGGAAAGAACAAGTGGTTTTTATTATATTGCCAAAATATAATAATTTAATTTACATCTTTGATTTTGATTGCATTCTGCAAGTTATAGTTCTGTTTGCCATTTGCTGATTCAGAAACAGAATTTATTAATTTACGTACACGTCTGTTGAAAGTGTCTTCAGTCTTCAGTCTTCGGTTCTCATCGAAGTAAATCGAAAAATTCTTAAATTTTAAAATAAAAAGCTTGGAATAATTGGATTCTTGTTTTTGGTAACATCCAACATCTTCGTCATTCATTCTTATGAAATAAGTAATGACGATGTGACTTACTCTGTGACCAGACCGAGACGACTTAAGAATACTAATTATTGTACTATTAATTAATCAACAGCCCAGCGATTTCAAGAGTTGATAAGTTGGTAGTTTTCTATAATATATTTTTAACTTGGCTCTCGATTCTCGATCCTCGTCCATCGTTCGTCAGATTCCCAAGGCCAAACCTTACTTTATCTGTTATGGCCTAAAGTGAAGTTAAAGTGACTGAAATAAAAGTGGGGGTACATATGAGTACGTGAGTGGATCTCATCGTCAACATCGACATCGACATCCAACATCCAACGATCCATCGTCGAGTCAAAAGTACATTGTGGAATCATCAACAATGGCATCAGTAAAAGTGGCTGTTCGTGTCCGCCCTTTTAATCAAAGGTATTTATATTAATGTATTTCCATTACCCTGTAAAAATTACGTCTTTTAATGTTTAATGTTTAAGTATAGTTTTTTTTTTGGTAATGTTGAACGTGTCGATCTTTTTGACTGTGTTCAAGAATTACAAATTACCGACGTTACGCGTCCTTCTACTTCTGTGAGATGTTTGATAGCTTATTTTAGCAAATTACATTTACAATTTGGAACACATAGATAATAATAATAAGCATTTATGTTCGTTAGTTTGTAATAAAGCATTCGATTGATTCATACATTGTATAATAGAGATGTACATACCTACCTACAACCTAATTCGAAAAGATTAAAAAGATTAAGAAATAGTTTTTCCTTGAGTTAAAAATAAAAAGGGAAGGCTTTCGTTGTACTTATGTCAGTGTCAGTCACTGCGTATTATTATTATTTGCCAGAAGTTGGAAGTAAGTATGGTAATAATTTTGGATCTGGAAATTTTCGATTCGAACATCTCTGTTTCGAACTAGACTTTTAACATTGAACATATTTCCCAAGTGTTTTGAGTGTGCAGCTGTCAACTGTTGCCTATGCCTACTATGTGTGTGTGTGCATGACAATTTGTTTTTTGTTTTAGTTTATTTATGACCTCGTGAACTTGGAATCAGTGCATGGGATTTGTAAGCTTGCACTTGATTAAAGATAAAAAACGATTCAGTTTTTACTACATTATGTAGGTAATAAAAAACTAAATGGGATTTTAGCCTGTAGACTGTAGACTGTAGAATGTAGACCTTTGTATATTTTGCTGGTATACAAAGTGATAAAAGGTTGTGTAAACCCAATGTAGATCGTTTAACTATCCTAATTTAAGCTGATAAAATATTAATATTCCTCGATGGATACTTGAGCCTGTTCTATTTTGTCATTTTTGTGTACCTACTGCATATTATAGTAGGTACTTATGCAGTGCTTATCATCCCTCCTTGAATTGAGACAGATTGATAGACACTACATAATAAGTACCTGGCACGAGCAGGTTGCTTTGATTCGTACTATTTCGGTTTGAAGCCTTTATTTGCCCAAAGTTAAATACAGCAAATATTAACTTCCTGATTTGCTAACCTCGTAACACAACTAAAACTATAGGACAAACACAGCTTTGTTACCTGGCTTAATTTACTTAGAATAGATTAAGAGATACCTAGGTAATAGTGTCGTTAAAATAGGATCTGGGTTTTTTGTGTGTGTCCCTTACCTATTTATTTTTTTTACTTTAAAGATTCGTGTAGTTTGTAGGAACTATATGTAAAGTTCTTTGGATGTTGTAATACCAATATGTATAAGAAAAAATGGGGAATTTCTGCCATTTATTTTTAAAGTATTTGATGCATTTTCTAGGTATTATATTACTGCTCCTAATTATTTATCTTTGGAGCTCCGTAGTTTATTCTCTAAATAAATTTTCCTTCAAGACTTAAAATATTTCAGATTTCAGACCTATTAAAGCCGCACACACTTGACTGCATGTATTCCTTCTATATATTTCTTTCGTTGCTTCATCCTCGTTGCATCTGCCATAAAACTGCAAACTTTAAACGTTTGCAAATAATGAGGATGGGAAAAATAATGGGGAGTTTGACGAGCAGTAAGTTGGGTCGTTGAGTATATTTCATGTGGTATTTTATACAGCTCTACAGGTAATATACATACCTCAAAAAATGAATCAAGATAATTTGGCGTGCATAATTCATTTTATTTTGACGTAGGGCTATAAAAAAAACTACGTATAAAAATTCAGCTGAATTCGTGCTGTATGCTATTTGCTCGGTGCTCTATATCTGTATGTATAGTGAGTGTAATTATTTTCGAATGTGTATTCCATATTCGTATTTAGGTTATCAGACTTGGTAGGTTCCCGTGTAGTTTCTATACACTTGTGGCATGTAATTATGGATTTTATGTGTACTATTTCCATCGACGTGTTTGTCTTTGATTTGATAGCCTGTGAACTTTGAACATATGTAGGTACATAAATATTCAACATATATATATATCTAAAGCAGTTTCACCTTGTTATTGAAGTGTGAAGTGAAGTCACACATTCAGCTGTTGGCTGCCCTGTGAGCTTATTGGTAACAATAGTGAGCTCAGCCTGAGCTGATTGTTGACTCTTATTTTTTCCGTTTCGTATTGTATAATTTGTAGATGTATGTTTGTGTAGCATCATGGTCGGAAATAGTTTTATCATCATACATAGGAATTTTGATACTAGCTGGAGGATATGAGTCATCCAGTTTCATCTTCGGTATTAAGAATTGTAATCTTGTCTATGAAGTCGAACAAGGGACAGTCAGAGTCTGAGGAACTCTAATCGGCTCTGTGGACTCAGAGCTATGTGAATTTATTGTGTGTTTGTGTGTTTTGAATTTGAATTACTCTGAATTTATTGATCTGGTCTGGTACAAGTTATGAGCATATTACACATACATTGTATGAGTTGCCTTGTCTGACTTTGGACTCGACTAGATTGAACTTTATTACTGTTAACATGTTTTAATTAGGTCTTGTACTATAATCATAGTCAGTTATAGCATTGTGTAGTGGAATATAACGCAACTCATCGAGAATGTGGGGCTGCGTCCGTAATTATCTGTATAGTCGACGAAATTAAAATTCTAGTCGAGAAGTCATTTCTCGAATTCAAACAACTATAATTGTTTCCGCTCAGTTTCGAACTGTACTCATACTTATCATCCGATGAGCATTCTTCGATGAAAAGACAGAGCATTAACTATAATCCCTGACATTCAGTTAAAAATTGTACGCAGATGTTTATCTTGATACAGCCCTTTAAGCAATACTATTAGAAACTTTTTTTACAGGAAATTCTTCGAAGCATTTGGTACAATATATAGGTACTTAGATATCAGATATACCTAGGTACATACATACTAAATTATCCGCTCTATAATTGTGCCTTGTCTCGCCTCATCTGGGGAAGAGTGTAAAATGCATTTAATTGGAATTGCTTCGATGTCAATTTTTTGTTTTCTGATAGATGCAAAGGAATGGGGAGGTAAGGCAGTGGCCAAGCCAAAGGGTAGGGTAATTAGTGGTCAGGCTTGATAATCAACTTTTGACTTTTGAAAACAAAATCTGGCGTGAAATCTTGTTGTTCGCGGTGCTACTAATAATGGTAGTGACTAAGGGACTAGTTAGTGGTAGTAGTAGTAGTAAGGTAGGTAGGTAATGCTTGTAATTCATTGCTGTCGCTTAAATTTTGGCTTTGGCTTTGAGTTTTCTAAGGGTCATAGGGCATTAAAAATTATGCTACTATCTTATCTTGTAGAATCGCAATTTATTATGTATGCATTACAATTTGTTGCCGTCAACAATTTGAATTCGTTCAGGTAAAATACAGTACACGTATTTTATTATTATTCTAAATTCTAGTCGTGAATAATAATTATCAATTTTCGATAACTTAATTAGTACAGAGGTATACAGAAAGTAATTGGAAAAATCAGAACGATGCTACGGTCGAGGTTAGGTGTAGATTTCAACATGCCACTAGCTGAGCAGTAATTATTATTAACTACCTGCATAGGTATACAGGTAGCGATGTAGAAACAGGGAATGAAACAGCGGATGTATGTACGCAGGTGTTTACAAGCTTTGGGAAAGTTCTGCTGCATAATAATTATGTATTTTATGAAATTTAATGGTCATGGTAAACAATTCTGGTCATGTCACATATCATCACATCACTCTGCCTCTGACTGTTCTCTTCTATACAATTTCCTATCCTCTTCGTCCGTCATCTTGTAGCTCCCATATTCTTGTCGATATGATGATCAACGGTAAAAGTAGTCTAAGTACACGAAAGTCGAAGTCGAAACAAATGATCAAAATTTTTTTTAGTTGTCTGGTCTAGCTGGTAGTGTGTAATTCACATTTTTATGCTTTTTACTAGCTGTTGACATGCTATTTTTTGTTTATTCTTTTTCGTATGAATTAACTTTGTTGTAATTTATGATGATAATATTTTCTACCTATCTTGGTTTGTTTGTTTGAGAGTAGAGTACTGCACAGTTGTATACCTACATATGTACATTTGATGAGTGATATTTTAGCCTCATTTTGAGTGCATGTGCTCCAGATTTATATTTTGTGTTCGACTATTTGACTACAAATGTACTGACTGATGAGTATGACTCATAACTACAGTACAACATTCTACAATCTCTACGTTTTAGTATTTTCGTTTGGCTTAGTTTTTGTTGGTTCAGAAAAAAAGTAACTAAATCAGGGGAGATATACCTACACGTTCATATTATATCTTATGGTGCATAATGAAAACAACAGCTGATACAAGATACAATATTTGTATATCTATCAGTATTTTTGGACTTAAACCTTGTGTTCAGGCAACTTATTTTGTCAACCCTGTGCCAGACTTACAGTTCATGAAGTTGATGGCGCCTTAATCCCATGTTTATACTGCTGAGTGCATTAAGTTCTTTCACTAACTAGTATTATAATACCCACTGCATCTAGCAAGGAGTTAAATCTTGAATTTGTGTTTTGTGTACAAAAGTAGACAACTATGCACACAGTTTACATAATTAGTCACATGCTTTATTGTGTCGCACGCTCCCTAGAAAATGTCCGAGCTTTCCAAGTTCAGAAATAACTAGCTGCAATACTACACGATAAAAGTTAAATGATTAAGATAATACTATGAGCAGCGCAACACCACCACAGAATAATTATTTTTATTTGAGGAAATATAAAATTAAACTTAACTATGACTATCTCATGTTCACAAAACAGGCTTTTGGCTCTGATGACATGACGAGGAACAGCTTTAATGGTAAAAGTCAAGTACCAAGTTAACATGAACGTTTAAAGTTGATAGTTGTGCATAATTTTGTAGCACACTATCCGAATGGAGATAATTCAAATTGTACTGTAATTATATTGTAATCATTTTGGATCTAAGGATTCTTAATTCTTGATTCTAAGTTGCTTTTTCCTTTTTTTTTTCTTCATAAAATATAATTTAGGTAATTAGTGGTGGCATCAATTATCATAATCATAATCATGAGCGTATGGTGGTTGAAATAGGTACTTAGGTAAAATATTTCATTCAAACGAAAGGCCGTATACGAACTAGCCAGGAGTTTCAGGAACTTTCCGACTTGAGGCTGTCAATGTAGAAGATATAATTTTATTATATTACTCCTAGGCCCTAGGAATATATATATGAATGGCAGGAAAAAATAAACGATAAATTGTTCATTATATAATTTTATATGATTTAATAGGGCTATCGGAACGTCAATCTCTTCTGGTAATAAAAAATAATGATGAACGATGATAGTTGTATAGGTAGTATGTATCATCCTTAGTCCACTTCCTTAGTATACGGTTTACCCTTGTTTGGCTCTTACCGCTTTGGATGGTAAAGTGCAAATGCAGCATAAATTGGCAAAACGACTGTTTAACACTCCCTATTTTCTTTGTACCTATGCAATTAGAATTTGTCAGAGAAAAATTATGCCACAAAATGACTTGCCATGCTTTCCATACGCGCCTATTGCCTATGGATGTATGTAATGTAGCTAATAAATGAAGTTTGCAGAAACGTCAGTCAATTTATACAGATACGGATGCATTCCATGAATGAGTACTATTTTTTCAATATTAGCTTCTAAAATAATTAAGGAAAAATGAGAACATTGTTGTATCCTGACTACTTGGGATCTTGGGAATGGTGTATTGTTGAGCATTGTGGATTTCGTGAAAAAGTGTTGGGAGCATCCTTCTCCTTTGTAGGTAATTGTGTGTAGGTATTACCTAGTCTATTATACTAGTGCACTGTTCATCTTCCGTACAAATTGCATGCATTGGTTGAAATTATATTGAAGTTGGAATGATTTTTTGTGTGGGAAATTAATGATATAATTTAGCGGAGGAAAGAGTCGGAAAAGCATGCCTGAATGACATGTGCTAGTCTTGATTAAATGAATGTCATTAGTATTGTTGCATCTGCTGTACTGAAGATGAGATAGTAGCATTGCATTATATTTTCGTGGAACTGTACACTGCACTGCACTGGGTAAATACTCTTGCACTCCTTTTTGGCTAGATTTGTGAGGCCCATCGTTCAGCCCAGGGAATTCTCTGGTGTTGCAAAAAGTGAATATATTGGATGTTCCTGTTCCTATTATTCACATCGCCATCCCGTCATCACCACCAATCACCATCATCATCATCATCATCATCATGATTCGCATTAGAGTTGGCTAGAGTCAGCGTTAAGCTCACTCGCCATCTAATTTGAAGTTCGTGTTTACACACATTCTACATTTGTCGCATTAACTGACATTCCGAATCGAATCGAGTCCATCTTTTTCCTTAATTGTATGTACAGAAGGCAGTTAAACTTCCCTGTCGCTGTCTGTTTGTGTAGTTACTTGTAATATAATGTCTCTACTCCGTCCGTCCTTAAACGTACTTGCTGTGAAAGTTCTAACTGGAATCGGAATGTATGCGCCTTCATGTCTTGTCGAGTTTTTTTTTTATGTATGTGTGAATTTATGTTATGTTGAGTGTATAAAGCCTTAGGAAGATTTTATAGGATGAGATTTTGGTTTAGATTCCGTTAGTCGACTCGATCATATGTACCTACCTATGTCCTATGTACATACATAGGTTCACACTCACACTAAGGCTTGGCATGGATGCCGTGGTTGAGAACTACGAAAGAGATACTTACTAGTGTTGATTCAGATGGAATTGGAAGTAACTTAGAGCTAGTATAGTGGATGGGCTTGTATGTACATTGGTCCCTAGGTTTGCTATTTGCTGATACCTAAATTACAGTATGAAACGGTCTCAAGTGAAATGGTGGGTAGTGCAGATAGTTAAATAGTGCCAGTATGTAGGATTTACTTCAATCTCCCTCCACATGCAAAATATAATTTAATTTCCAACATTCTTTTATGTGACAACCGGAGCAAAGGCAGACCAGACCAAAATACCTAATCAAAGTAATGACTGTGCATGTATATAGTTGGCTTTTGTTATTATATGGATACTAATGCTATGTAGGAAGGATGGGATAAGTAAACTGAAAAAACTAAAATAGGCACTCGGTTGATTTGATCGAGTTCTAGCATCTGTTGGGTAGGTACTTTGGTCTTCTTTTTCACGAGATTGGTTGCGAAAGTTGTGACCGTGTACATACGTGTGAGTGAGTGTGAACTTCGGGAAAATGAATGGGAAGGAAACTTTCCTAGTTACTTCACTCCACCACGTGGCTTTTTTCGTTCTCGGGTGAATGATTCAGTTATCGTCGTCATTCTATCCCTTAAATTCACAATCAAGTAATCGGATGGGAAGTAATAAAAGCGGTTCAGCTCAGGCACATCAGTTACAATCCAAATGTAGCAGAATCTCTCATCTCATCTCAGCTTGTTTGCAGTTTGATTTATAAATCAAACTCAGTATTAGTACCGTATAGGTATGCTTACAGATTCAGCTTGAGAGCTTAATATGGCACGAAGAGAAGATACTCTCAGAAGCCAGAGAATTTGAACTACAGGAAAACAATCATCCATTGTTGTTGTTTATGTGTATGTAGTAGACTGTCTGGAATGATGTATTCCGTTCGTGATGAAAAATACTAAAACACTGTACTGTAATGTATAAATACGTAAACAGTAGGCCTATCTGTATGTCAGCATCTTTTCAGTTTAGAGCTACCTAAATAAACAACCGAGCGAGATAGTTGGCAAAAGTATCTGTGGAGTCAAATTGATGGACGCGTTCCTAACTCAGAAAATAGCTGATACTGTTATAATTGCTAGGTGCACGTACCTAGGTATTTATTTTCAGATTTAGTGATTGTAAATTTAGACTAGTAGGTCTAAATTATAAATACACTTTTAATGTGATGCACCAGTCTAATTTAATGGATCTAAAGTCGAAAGTCGTAATATAGAAATTCAGCTCGTACTACGTAATTATGTATTCTGTGCATGAAACCACGCAGTAAGTCATAATAACAGTAGGTCTGTAGTCTGTATGTACCTGGTATTATGCATATAAGGTTGATGATATCAGAGAAGCACATCATAACAGTAGGGTATGGGCTGGACTGACTATCAGCATCACGCAATCTTGAAAATATGTAATTTTTCTTTTATTTCGTTACTTTTATCCATACGTGTACATCTGAGTGTATGTAGAGCTTAAAATTAAAGCCTCCTAAAAACATCTTGCCAAACCACACACTAACTGTGTAGGTACATAGGTGTACGTATCTACTATCTACCTATGCATGATAGCGAATCCAGATATTCGTGATACAATCATTTAAAAAGATGAAAGATTTAAAATAATTGATCATTTTAAAATTACATAATGTGTAAGTACATCTCTGTACATCTAATTCCCAAGTTGATACTGCTAGACACGGACTTGAAAGACTTAAAAGTCGAACTTTAGCTAAGCTCGTGCTCCAAAGAACAAAACAAGGGCAGCATTTTAGTATTATTATTACCTTATGGTCCTGCCTATCAGACACATCTTCATCTGCAGTGAGATCATTACATACTATTACTATTGTACCTTCTCTCATGTTAGACCCCATAGACATTGACCGTGGTCAAGTACATACAGTCTCAAGCTTTGTAATTCTTAATCTATAATCCATTTTTTGTATGATCCTCTGATGCTACTAAAAAACAAGGTACCTAGTCTTTTCTGTTAAAAGAAATTAAATTAAATTGTAAATCCAATAGGTTACTAGCTATCGAAAGCGGTTTTTATACAATTTTAGGTTGGGTGTAGACTGTAGACACTTGTGATTTGTAGCACAGGTGCATTATTCGTGAATTGATTTACTTACTTAGAAACCTAGCTACGTATGGATGGGGCTGAAAAATTAGACATGACGTAATCCTGAATGACGAATGTTGTAAAAAAGGATACTGATCATATGAAGTAATCGCCTGACTTCATGCCCGTAGCGTAGTACAGTGCACATTGTTGTTACAGTATACAGAAGATTTTCCACATTGCATCTGTTTTTTTATTTAGTAAACATTTGATCATTGTGGCCACGGCGCGGCGGTGGTAGTTGATGTGATGGTTTGCGTAGGTGTACAGAGTAAACATGATCAGGTAGCTACCGAGGTATGCACATAATTGCTAAAGGGTTTCATTGCATTGCAGTTTTGTGCACAAGCACCTACCTGTCTTCATACGCAAATACTGACATCTGTAAATATTATAAATTGGAATCTCGCAAACTCTTCATATTTTTATTTTTCGTGAATTGCAGTGCAATCTAGAAGATGTAAGATTACTATTAACGTATTAACTAATTTTTACTTTGAAATTAAAAGCCAACTTTTACACCTTCAACAGTGCGCAGTGCAGTGCTCTGTACTGTACTTAAAATGGCAGTTCACGACCTGTCTTCTGAATTCTGAGCCTACATATTTAGGTAATATAAATTGATTAGTATACATGTACAAGGCGTAATTATGCAACGGGCTTTATGTCTGAATTAGAATGTTAGGTCAGATTCATCAAATTTCCATATAGATTGCTTCGAAAGCCATTATGAGTATAGCATAGGTACCGGTACCAATTATTGTACGACACTTATTTGACTCTGTACTGTCTATTCTTGTGTGCCTGTGCTTTACTAGCAAATTACGGATAGATATGAACCTACAACCAACGTAGGTACATACCTATACGTATGCCAATCTGCATTTGAATTATAATTGCACATGGACTACGGGGTTTTAGGCGTAAGTTATAATATTAGTAGAAGACATAATGTAAAATTATCTCACTTTTATATTTGAGAAGGTAGGTAGGTGTGCACATCTATCCTTCAAAACTGATATGCGATTATGCATAGGGAAGTTTCGTAACATATTTAATATGTGGAATATATAAATTATCCTAAGTTTCAAGTACAAACTACAAAGTCAAGTCAAAAGTGTTTCGTGTATTTATTGTCCTATTATTCACGCTGTGAAAAAATGAAGCCGACATAAAGCGTAAAGTATACCTGCCAACAATATGTAGCAAAGCCATTTTGCTAGGTACCGAAGTTTCACCGAATGTACCTACAGTGCATATATGAGTGCTGTTGCAAGCAATGCACAATGTGCGGCATATTACTGTCGGCAATAATGAGAAATTACAGTAACATTAAGTTATGTACCTACCTAGGTATACATATTTATGTAGGATGGCTTAGATGACTGGAATGATAATGGATAATGGCAATGAAAAAAACATGGCTTTATTCAATGTATTTTCTCTTGAAAAGTTATGGTTGAATTAATTTACATGGTTCTTTTGTATTTATGTAAATATGTAAACTCAACTTACGTAGGTATTTGTGCAGTGCACAAACAATAACAGTGCACCATAATATGTATGTACATAGGCGCCGGCCTCCTGCTACATACTAGCGTTAGTTTGCCAATGAAATGTAATGTACTAATACATCCCTATTATTACAATCGTAATATTACAGTAGTTGTTAGATATGTAGGTATCTAACTTACCTAACTAAATAGCATTCACAGGTGCTTATTTACTAGGTGTTTTCATTTTTCATAGCAGAAATACTAACACTTGCAATTTTTGTTGTTTTCTTATTCGCAGGGAGCTGGGTATGGACGCTCAACGGATTATTGAAATGGATGGGAAGAAAACACGGATTCTCAATATAAAAGTAAGTGGTGACTGGTTTTAACTCAGTACTCATTAACTATGATTTTAATATCGATTTCATGAGTTTCAATTTGACATGGCCGTGCCAAAATGGGCACTTAGGTATGCACATTTTATTACGTTTTGCCTCAGTCGTGTTAGTATTCGTGTTATGTAATATCGGTCCTACACCCTATAGATGTAAGGGGCGTAGTTTCAGTTATTATTTACGGTGATAATACCTAGTAATAATAATTTGCTTCTTAAAGAAAGCTTCTGAATATCTGAATTGCTATTTGCCACTTAATTTGTTTTATCTGTATTTTTGTATTTATGCAATTATCTGTCGACTGTACAGTCTCACAGGGCTACTAATGCCAGTAGCAGCAAGTTTATTCAGACAATGGAAATTTAGAAAATATATTAGTTAATTTATTCTCGTAACTTGTAGACCTTACTTCCTTGCATGAGGAAATAGAATTATTTCGAGTTTAAATGGGAATGCAGTAGCGTGTGGGTATTTAAATTATTATTATTACAATCAGTTATTATTATATTTAATCCCTCTCAGAGGTAGTATTATCCGTTATCCGTTTCTGGTGATTGTTATTTCTGCGAGTTTTTCCTTTAAAGCACTTACAACTAAGCGAACACAACGTGGCTTAATCAGAATCGGTAATAATCATCGTAATGATAGGTAGCTCGTATTATTCTTCATTGTGTTACTTTATAAATGGTAGCTGCAAAGACAATTTAAATGGATATATTTGCACTCTTTCGTCTTTTGCTACTGTTGCATTGTAGTTTGCAGTGCAGCTTAGCTATATATATATGTGCCGATGCACCTGTCTGTAGGTTTATCCTTGTGGTGCCTGTAAATATAACTCAAGAACAAGTGCTGATGGCTGATGGTGAAAACTTTCAAGCGCTTGAAAGCTATCAATTATTCTTTCCATGCTAAAATAGTGAGCTAGGTCTTTATGGAAAGGAATGGAGGGGATCAAACGACTGGGATGTGAAATATTATTTAAGTAATTTTAAGGGTCATTCACCAACTGTTTCTGTTCTGCCTCTACCGTCCGTCCCATATTCCCATATACATATATATATAACATCCCCATCCCATCTCCATCATTTGATTCGTG
This sequence comes from Dicyrtoma fusca, assembly GCA_034695205.1. NCBI lineage: Eukaryota > Metazoa > Arthropoda > Collembola > Symphypleona > Dicyrtomidae > Dicyrtoma > Dicyrtoma fusca. Next base: position 3,232 of record JAQFZC010004461.1, on the reverse strand, counting down.
AATCCCATCAATTCGCTACGGCTTTTGGCTTTGGAGTTATCTTTGAGCTCTGCAGACTGTGAGGTAGGTAGGTGTTATATCAATCATGGAAATGTGATTACTTCCAAGTTCTGACTTTTAGTAAGACTTTTATTGAGAACTTGAAGCCATGTAATTACCTCTAAGCTTTCCTTCAGAAATAGATCCCGATATTAGTCTTTTATTAATGTAGGTAGGTAGGTAGGTATAGCTATTGTTATTGTATTTGTGAAATTTGCTGTCGTTGTATACTTACTCCCTGCAATTAAAAATTTAACAAGTTTATTGTATTTTAAACATTTTTATAATCAGTAGCAGGGATTCTTTATTACAGATTACAGCGTTATATTTTAAGTCTTGCTTGACGATGACATACCTACTACCTGAATTCATGTACAGTAGTATGTACAGGCATGTGAGTACACACGCACTTAGCTTGGACAGCAAACTGACTTCTGCTGTTCATTTTACCGTCCACACTACTAATCCTAAGCCTTATTATTCCCAGTATTGTGTACTCATCACTTGAGTCACGAGTACTTATACATAGTTGACTTTCTCAAAGAGATGTATTGAGCAGCTGTATAGTAGTCCTGAATTAAGTACCAGTCACAAAAGTTTTTAAAGTTGAAGTGTTATGGCTAAAAAATGCAAGAGCAAGTTATAGGATTGACGGAGATGAACACGACAAGACCACATTAGGAAATGCAGTGTGCTAGTACTATTTTGCTCGTTAAATGAGATGTGGAAGATATTTTTAGAGGCCTTTTACAAGTAGTACTGACCAGGTCTTGAACTTGATCATAATTACATGTAGTTATTCGTCATTTGTAAAGGTATTTAGAATTACATTTCATGGTCAGCGTACCAACCTACCTAGGCATCTGTACTAACACATGAGTCTTCATCATTCATCATTGTTGTAGTGGACATGGCTTGGGCATGTCGTAGACTAGTAGATGGAATTTTAGAAATTCTGAGCAAGAATTGAAATTTAAATATTACAACTGACAAAACAAATTTTCCGTGCTCGCCTCTCACGACTCAAACATGATTTATGTATTAACAATTTATTTTATTATTTATTTCTACATTTGAGAATCTCTGCCTACTTGGAACTTTTCCTTGGAGCTAAAATTTGCGTGCGTAGGTAAGCAGGTAATAATAGTACCGCTGATGATGCTTGTCAAGAAGTAAACTCAACGCAAACGAACAGTCAGTCATTAAAATCTGCCGTCACCGCCAGTTTTATTTTCATTTTATTGGATAGGGTGCCATTATATGTGTAATATATCTTTTTAGTAATGATTTACTGCTAGGCTTTATTTTAATGGGAAGTACCGACGCAAAACTGTCCCTGTCATTTGTTTGGATCACAGATGGGAATGGACGTGGATGTGTGTGTGTATGTGTGTCTGTCTGTCTGTTCTGTGATGCAGTTGTTCTACGACAGCGTGTAGAATTCTTTTAGATTTTTACGATGACCGACCAGGGGGAGAGTGAATGTGGCGTGGAAGTTGAAGTTGACATTTTTTTCTCACAAGATTTCGACTTGGACTCCCATGAGCATTGCATTTCATTGTGTACTGCCATTGCCATGCTATTGTTGCTAATACTATGATGTTAATTGATTACTATACTGTCGTTAACTCTAAACTCTTCACGCTCAACATGCTTGACCTAGAATACCTTTTAAAGTAAAAGCGTGGTGAAAAGGACTATTGGGTATTGAGAATTGAGAATTGGGAATTGGGAGCCGCATTGATGGGTATCAATTTCCTATTCGTGCTCAGCATTTTACTTTTTTTTGTGAGTGTGTTTGTACAGTTTTGAATTAAATTCCATGGGAAATGGGAATGGCTATGGCTTGGCTTGTTCCCTTCATTCAACTACACATACTATGGCTTCTGATCAAACTACCGAGGAATATAAATGCTGGTGTGTCTACTGATCTCACAGTACGGTATTAACTGCACTTGATAGGCAGCTATTGAATTGTAGGGGTAGATTGAGTAAAGACAATACAGTTATGATTAATGTAAGACAGAGGCGTTTGAGGTGATACTCTGTGGATAATTCTATATAATTAGTCTGTGCGCGGGTTTGGAGCATACCGTATGCGTATGTATCTATGTTTTAGTTTTTGCATTGCTCTATTGATCTGTCTGTATTGATGTGAGTGTTGGTACTTGATGGTGTGGTAATGATCGTAATTTTATTGTAATTCGGCATTAGAACCTTTTGAGGTCAAGTGCGAATACGGAAATTAATAGAGATTGTGATTGAGTGATTTTATATTCCTATATGTACCTATCTCTATTGTATGTCACACTCTGTAAGTTGGCAGAGTGGATCAGACGAAAAGGAAATTAATTTGCAAAATTGTAAAATTATAGTGTAGATATACAGCCCATATCAAGCCAGTCATTGCTACAACTTGTAGCACACCGCATGAATGGTTGTTTTTGCATTTAATTTGTTCCTGCGTCCGTCTGATGAGTTGTGTCGTGAGGGACGAGTTTGAGTTGAATTTAAAATCTAGGTTTTGACTGGTAGGTAGGTCTGGTGGGTTGACTTGACTTACTGCGGTGCGGTGGCGATTCTTTACAATGTCAATTAAATTAATTAAATTATTAGAATATAATTAAATGTAATTGTATGTATGTTTTGTTGACTACTAGAGATTTCAATTTCCTGTCTTGCTAAAAAGTTTGTATGCACTATGAGGAGCTGCGAATCTCTTGTATTCGTGTTCACTTCTTCATTTTCATTTCTATTGAGATGGGTCACGTCACGTCCTTGTTGTTCCTGGGTTGACGTTGCGTTGGTGCTTTGGCTTTTTTAGTTGCGTGCATTAAGATGTCAAAATGCTTTGTTCCTTTTCCCCTCTCTCAGGTGGTTTATCCATTTGATTGGGCCAAGTTGAGCTCTTAATTAGTATACATGGTTGGTCTTATAATTTTTGTTGAGTGAGAGTTAATCAGTCGCATAAAACAATGACTGGATCAACTTGACCGCAGCTTTCTAATTGGAAAAATGTCTTAATTTCGCTATTCATTATTAAAATTAAAGTTGGGGAGGCTGTTCTTTCCTATTGTGGTTGTGTTTCATGGCGTGGCTTTTTTGGAAACAATACATTTATCACAGGCTTTTGACAGTAGTGCTCCATTATATTATAGTGAAAGAATATTGTAATATTGACAGTTTCGGTGCA
>JAQFZC010004460.1:0-16064 GCA_034695205.1 Dicyrtoma fusca | reverse complement strand
GACCAAGTAGATGTCCAACCACCAATCACCGAGTCTATACCGGCATCACTCGTGCTTCATAGGGTTGGCGGAAGCACCAATATTTTTGGAGGTAACACTTTCCAATCATGTGATTCTCGATGTCTCCATTACTTCAACGCAACTATATGATCAGCTTGTAAAAAAATACATAAAAATAAAACATTACTAAGACTTGTAGTACTAAATATTCCCTCAGTTATAGTCTACTCATTTCATTATATGCTATCCAAAAGTTTAGCCGAGAAAAGCAAGCAGTCTAATGGACGACCGGTCTATTTCGTTCACACTTTTTGTTTCAATTAATCTTGCTTTAAAATAATTATTATTGCTTTGGGAGAAAGGGGAGAGTGAATGGGATGATGGGCTTGCACTAGTAAACCAAAATTACCAGTCAGGGTTAAAAAGATGCTCATTGCGCATTGTTGATTATTTTATGTTGTAGTAACAGTTGAAGATTGAAAGTACCTAATAAACAACGCGACCGTTTTGCATAAAATGCATAATCATATTACTGCACCACCGCGGTTGCCGACTTTTTAAGCAATTGGCAACCTGGTTAGTCCGAAAAGTCGAAATTGTTTTTTTAAATGCATAAATTAAATAAAATGCATAATGGCTCGGTAAAATGCATATTATTGAAAAAATCCACTGCATTATAATTGCATAATTTGTTTAAATTACAAAAAAGTCACGCATTTTGCAAGGTAAAAAGTGAAAAAGTCTCTTTGAAAAAAGGTTTATTTAAAATTATTTTTTTTAAATTTTTTTGGTATGTATATAGGTATTACCCACCCACATATAACTAATAATATTTTTATATAATTCTTGTCTTTTTCTGATTCCAAGTATCTTGTAGTAGCAAAGTAAGTAAATGGAAAATTCACATTCACATTGCATATTTGTTTCCTTTACTGGTTTGCTGGGTGTTTTATGACTGTGTGAAAGTTGACTCTCTGTGTCATTATATATCCCAGTCGTGAATGAATATGCGCAGAGTAAAACATGATGAGGCATAATCTGGTTCTATAGTTTAATAAAACACGTAGGTATACATACGCCGATAAAGTCGTATTAAAGGATTTTTCAAGCTCAACCATATATACCTACTACATACACATACATAATATATCCAAAAATGTCTACAGATATTCAATGGCATCCGAGTTTTCACTACCACGGCTCTTGCCATCTTCCAAATCCAAATCCGAATCCGAATTACACTGCTATATGCTATAGCCAGGCCCCTCACTGACTGACTATAAAACTGTGTAGAGAAAGAGGACTTTCTGTGTGTGTGTGTGTGTGTGTGTGCTTTCCTTCCACTTACCACCCAGTAAGACTCAGTTGAGTTCTGTATCTCATCCCATACTTATGTACATGTGTTCTCCGAGAAAGAATCAATAGACGGGCTTCCCTTTCCCTCGCATCTCCCGACCACACACGCCATTTTGAAGCCTCGGCAGAGAGAAAGGTGGTGGGAAGGAGCTGCAGGGAACGGATACGGACATGGACAAGGGAGCCTACTCTGAGTCTGTGTGTGTCTGGCATTGTGTGGGAATTTCCCCGTGAAAGCATATACATTTGCTTTCTCCATTGTCAATCGAGTCAAAATGTTAATCATTACTTTCTAACTAGTAAGATTACGTTCCAAGTAACTTCAACTTGACCCGAGTCGAGACCTCCTTCAAACTACACACTGCCACATCCAACCAAGAGAACCTAACTGTCAACTGTACAAAAATTTTACCTCAAGAATAATACAGTTTACAACAGACAAGAAACTCCGTCATTTTATCTGAAATACCTTAACACTGGTGAAAAGTTACAATTTATCGAAAATAGTGCAGCAAGCTACTTACTAGTTAGGTTATGTCAGTTTAGGTTTGGACTCAATTCAAAGTTGAAGTTCTGGAACAGTTGACAGTGCAGTGTGTGTCGTGATTGATTGTTGAAAATGTTGGTTGGAAGGGGAAATTATTTTTAAATCGTGTGTTTTGACTCGAGATACTATTTTGCTCAAAATGCTAGCGAAATATTGCATTTTGAAAAATAAAAAAAAATAGATTTAATTCTTACAACGAAGACCCCGCTATACACTCTCCTATGTATGTACGTATATGTAGTGAGAGCGTTGCGTTGCAGTGATCTTGATCTCCTCTTTTGATTGTACTGATAGCCACTGAGACTGACCTAGGCTTTCCGACCCGACTCCGAATGGAATTAATTATTATATTTCCCTGTTAAAAAAAAAAGCCCCCAAAATTTAAAAATAAACAAAAAATAGTTTCTTATAAAGATGGGAACTGTTTTAAGCTTTTCCCCACGAACTGGTACGTCCACAACTCAGAATCCCGGACACGGACATGATGAGGGGGGTCAAGTCAACTGCCCACCGGATCTCCTAACGCAGCCCCATCACATGAGTCAATTAAATTTGCAGCAGCAGCAACAACAACAGCAGCAGCAACAACAACAACAACAACAACAGCAGCAACCCTTTAAGAAACACTCGCTCTTTCTAAACGCTCTTTCCTGGAAGAGAGTGAATAAGAAGCACGGGAATGTGAACGGGACGAATAACATTGTTGGGGTGGGGGGGATGGTGACCAACAATTTAAATAATAATCTCAACCACAGTCACTTGACGGGCAAGGAGATGAATAATGTGTCCCATAATGGGAAGCACGGGGGACCCCAGCATCATCACATTAACCAACATCACAATGCGGCGTATCATCAGCATGGCAATAGCAGACTTCCATTCGACACCATTCAACCATTCCTCAATAATCAACATAACATCAATTTGAACAATAAAGTTCAGAATCTGGCTCAACACCACCACACCAATAATAACAACAATCTCAAGAACTCCTCCGTTAATAACATTAATCATCACAACAGTCTCACAAAGCTTCCACCCGTATTATCTCATAGAGGTGAGTCACTGTTTACTCGAAATTCAATCAAAACTCAAATTCACCTTCTATTTTCTATTTCACCCGTTAATACCTAAATTACCGAAATGGTGAATTTCTAGTACTTGCTAAACTGTTTTACACCTTACACCCAAAATCACAAAATCCTATCATTACGCACGAGCAAATCACATTTTTGAAAGGGCTGATATCTAGTTTTGAACTTTTTGAAAGTGGTAGTTTCCTGTTTTAAGGCCTTTTCAAAATGAGTATTTCTTGTTTTGACATTTTTGAAAGGGCTCATTTCCTGTTTTAAGGGGTTTTCAAAATGCTTATTTCTTGTTTTGACATTTTTGAAAGGGCTCATTTCCTGTTTTAAGGCCTTTTCAAAATGAGTATTTCTTGTTTTGACATTTTTGAAAGGGCTCATTTCCTGTTTTAAGGGGTTTTCAAAATGCTTATTTCTTGTTTTGACATTTTTGAAAGGGCTCATTTCCTGTTTTAAGGTCTTTTCAAAGTGCGTATTTCTTGTTTGTACATTTTTGAAAGTGTTAATTACTACTTTTGACCCCCTATTAAAATGTGAATTTCCCGCTTTGACCTTTTTTAAAGTATTATTCACTAGGGTTTTGTACGTTTTAAAAAATGTTAATGTCTCATTCCATTGTTTTATACCTACGAAAACTGAAAATGCTGAATTATATGTACATAGTTTAGCTCCTTTTGAAAATGCTACTAGTTTCTTACTAGTATCTCCTGAAAGTATGTTAATTACTAGATTTGACTCGTTTTTGAAAAAGTTAATTTGTAGAATACACACTTTTTTAAAGCACTCTTTCCATCGTCATGGTTTCCCAGTTCCGAATAGGTTCATAATTAATACTATTTTATATTTAGATTAACATTTTTAAAAAAGCCCAGGGCTATCATCGGTCCTTTACGGTATCTCACTTTGCCCATGGATGACAGACTGTCTCGTTCTACCCACACTATTTAGTATGCAAAATACAGAGCGTATTTTTCTTCTGCTATATCATATTTGGATCTATATTTATGTAGCTATACTCATACAAGTTCCATATAGAATATAGGGATCAGTGACAGATACCCGATCCGAATAAATTTCAACTCAGGTGGGATTATGCGGGTTTCCGAACCGGTATTCCATCCAGAGTGGAAAGATGCGAATAAAAATACCTACCTACCTAAAAAGTTAGCTTTTGACAATGTTATACCTACCTTCTAAATAATGGAGAAAGTTCTTAGATTAAAAGCACTTTATTTTTTATTAACAAAAGTTAGACATTCTAGAGTCAAAAAAAAAGATAAATTCTTGACAATCAAATGATTACCTAAATCAATAATACCGTATTTGACCTTTTAGACACCGGGGATACTATTAAAAACACGCCAGGTTGACCGGACAGTATTTGAGCGCCGGTTACTATTTGAGCCCCAGTGTTTATTACAAAATCTTAAATGCTCTGCCCTTTGGGAACCCACTTAACCTATTCGCAACTGGGAAACTATGGAAAGAATGCTTTACAAAAGTGCTTTTTCTAGAAATCAACTTTTTCAAAACGGTCAAAACTCGAAAGAACATTTTCAAAAGCATTCAAAACCCGTAACTAAGACTATTAAAAAGGTCGAAACAATAAATTAACATTTTCAAAAAGGTGTAAAACAATAAACTACGATTTTCAAAAAGATGTAAAACAAGAAATTACGACTTTAAAAAAAGGATAAAACAGTAAATTAATACTTGGAAAAAGATGTAAAACTAGATGTAGTACCGTTGCGAAAAGGTTATTGATTATTGACCCGAGACTACTATATGAGCCCCAGAGACTATTAAAAAGTCTTGGTTCTAGACCCGGTGACTATTTGAGCCCCGGACACAATTTGAGCCGCGGACACAATTTGAGCCCCGGATACAATTTGAGCCCCGGACACAATTTGAGCCCCGGACACAATTTGAGCCGCGGACACAATTTGAGCCCCGGACACAATTTGAGCCCCGGATACAATTTGAGCCCCGGTGTCTAAAAGGTCAAATACGGTAATTTAATTACAATGTTTGTTTCTGTGTATGAACAGGCTTGGACTTGGTTCGAGTGCCTCCCTCTGGCCACTCGAAGATCGACACGAAGTTGGCGCCAAAGGCAATTTTGACCTCTGGACCTCTGATCGGTCGACGGACCGTCATTCAAGCCTCCACATCGGAACTTCTCAAGTGTCTCGGAGTCTTTCTTCGACGAAAGTGTAAGAAGCTCAAAGACTTCCAGCCCTCCGATGCTATTCTCTGGCTTCGAACGGTCGACAGAAGTTTACTGCTCCAAGGGTGGCAGGTAAACAAAACTCATCAACCGATCAAACTTAACTATTACCTATAATTACTTCTGTAACATCAAAAATTCCAACGAAACAAAAACAAACTTTACACATAAATAGTTTTGAGTGTAACAATTATTTCTGTAACCCTTTCAAAACTAGCAATATATTAATTGTCCACCTGGCTGTTTCAAAACAGTGATTTCTAGTTTTGGTCATTGGTCTTTTCGAAAAAGTGTCATTTACTAGTTTTGACCGTTTTGAAAAAGTGTTATGTACTAGTTTTGACTGTTGGGAGCGTGTTAACTTTTAGTTTTAATTCCTTTTTGAAAATGTTAATTGATAGTTTTACGTTCTTTTGAAAATATGAAATCTAATTTTGATCGTTGTAAAAATGAGATTTATGAAGTTATTAGCTCTTTTGAAAGTTAAAATTGATATAGTAAACACATTAAAATCTTGATAGTTTCCCAGTTCCGATGTTCGTACAGGTTATAAGAAGAAAAAAATCGGACGAAACAAAAAATAACGAACATTATATGTACATAAAATTAATTAAATAATATTGTATTGATTGCAGGACGTTGGATTCATAAATCCAGCCAACATTGTTTTCGTTTATTTGCTTATACGAGAGGGTGTTTGGTTTGGGCCGTCGCCGACGAGCAGTCCAACCAAAGATATCCGAACAAAGTCCAACAACAACAACAACAACAGCAATAGCGACCCCGGCGTCACGACCCCGACCAATAACAATAGTATTATCACTCTCAACAATGGTAATGGCTCGCATCTCCTTGACAACGGGAACCTTCCTCCGGAGCCCAAGAAACTGCTGTGGGACTGCTTGGAGCACGAGAGAGATTTACATGGATACGTCCTCACCTGTCTTTACCTTTCCTACTCGTACATGGGCAATGAAATCTCCTATCCACTCAAGCCATTCTTAGTTGACGACAACCGAGAAAAATTTTGGGATAGGTAAGGACCGTAGTTGTCAGTAGGTCACAGTTGACAGCATTTAACTATTTACCGTACTGTTTCGATTAAATGCCGGGTCGCCAATAAACGCCGGGTCAAAGAGGTAAAATTTGGAATAATCGCTGGGGCATAACATAACAACTCCGATCAGGAATAAGCGCCGGGGCACCGACCTCAGAAACTTAATAAACACCCCGACGTTTAATCGAAACAATACGGTAACTAGTCAATTCTTAACTCCAGGTACATACAACATATATAACTTTTGGTACAGTTGACAGCATTTAACAATTTAACTAGTCAATTCTTAACTGTTTTACATCTTTTCGAAAATCACAAAATACTATCATCACATACGAGCAAATCACATTTTTGAAAGGGCTATTCACTAGTTTTGCACATTTTTCAAAATGCTTTTATTTCTTGTTTTTATGTTTGTTTATTGTTTGTTATCTTTTGTTTTGATATTTTTGAAAGTGCTCATTCTCTGTTTTAAGGCCTTTTCGAAATGCCTATTTCTTGTTTTGACATTTTTGAAAGTGCTCATTTTCTGTTTGAAGGCCTTTTCAAAATGCGTATTTCTTGCGAATACCTTGTTTTGGCATTTTTGAAAGTGTTAATTATTAGCGTTGCATGTTTTTGAAAACGTTAATTCCTTTTTTTGACCTTTTTGGAAGTGCTAGAGTTAGTAGTTTTGAATGCTTTTGAAAAGGCGCATTTCTAGTTTTGACGTTTCTGAAAAAGTTAATTTGTAGAATAAACACTTTTTTACAGTAATTTTTCCATTGTTGACCAGTTCGGAATAGGTTAAGGTAATGATTAACGATTATTTTTTTTGTCTTGAAACCTTCTGCAGGTGTCTCAACATTGTCACCAGGATGTCTCGTGATATGCTGCGAATCAACGCTGAACCCGCATTTTTCACCGAAGTTTTTTCAGAGCTGAAATCTGTTGGAGTCACTGTATAGTTTCATTTATTGTTACTGTTATTACTCAAGTTGTACTGCATCTCAACTCCAACTCCAAGCATTGCTTTTTATTTTATTTTTATTTCTTTTTTTAGTATTTCCTTTTCAAAAGTATTCATTCATTTTTAAGTAATCGGCTAAGATACTTACTTACCTCTAGTCATACACAACTACCACATACGATACGATACAACTGTTACTATAGTGTATAAGATCGCTAATTGCAAAAAAATAAAATTAAAAAAAATATCCCCTAACTTCTTGATGAGGAAAAAAAAAGGAATAAAACGTAAATTCTCACTCAAGTAAGTCCTAAGTTACATAAGCTACCACTACCACCCGAAAAGAAAAACAAAAAACAAAAAACAACTTTTATTCCTACACCATAATATGGATGAAAGGACGGTCAACGAAGACCCATGTTACTTTTTAATGTTTCCGTGTAAATACATATGACGTATTGTTTATATGATTCAGTTACTTACTTATTAAGCATGCTTAAAAAAAATACTAAAAACGAGTGTCATGTTTGTAAAATAAAGATGTAAAATTTAAGGATGTATCTGTACTTACGTAAATATATGTCTTTAATTCGTCAAGTTACAACTTCAGAAATCTTGGTGTGTCATTATTGTCATTTTCAGTCATTATTACCACCATTAGCATGACATGTGTCAAAACACAAAAAGCAATTTGGTTGTTGGTAGGTCGTAGGGAAAAAGGCAACAGGCTACAGACATTCATTTTGACGACAGTTTAACGGTTAATATTTTTCCAATTTCCTAATTTCCTTCATTAACTTAATTTCCATTCGAATATGCTTAATCGAATCGGAACTGGCAAACCAGGACTTAAGTTGTTTAGTGTTTATACCAACCTAATATAATTTAAAACTTTCAAAAGGGTCAAAAATAGAAATCAACCTTCTCCAAAAGGTGTAAAACTAAAAATTAACACTTAAAAGAAGGTCGAAAATAGAAATTAATTTTTTCAAATAGGTCAAAACTAGAAAGTAACACTCAAAAAGATCAAATCTAGAATCTACACGTTCTAAAAGGTGTACGTAAAATTAGAAATCAGCACATTCCAAAAGGTGTAAAACTAGAAAGCAACACATTCCAAAAGGTGTTACATTAGAAATCAACACATTCCAAAAGGTATAAAACAAGAAATCAACACATTCCAAAAGGTGTAAAACTAGAAATCAACACATTCCAAAAGGTATAAAACAAGAAATCAACACATTCCAAATGGTATAAAACAAGAAATCAACACATTCCAAAAGGTGTAAAACTAAATAAAATCAACACATTCCAAAAGGTATAAAACTAGAAATTAACCCTTTCAAAAACATGTAAAACTAGAAATCAGCATTTTCAAAAAGGTGTAAAAGTAGAAATCAACATATTCCAAAAGGTGCAAAACTAGAATTCAACACATTCCAAAAGGTGTAAAACTAGAAATCAACACATTCCATAAAGGTGTAAAACTAGAAATGAACACTTTCCAAAAAGAGCATAACTAGATTTATTGCCGTTTCGAAAAAGTTACCGAGAATTTGTCCCATTTGAAAAATTTAAAAAAAACAACATGTTTTACATTCTCGAGCTTCACTTCTCGTGGGTAGTTCCAAAGGAACTAAAACTGTACGAGACTACGAGATCATTTCCAAAGGAAGCAAAAGATGATCTCTAGCAGCACTGCTTTTATCTTCATCTTTTGTTGGTCGATTTGGCTCTCGACAGGTGGGGTTCGAAGATTCATGCATTCCTTTTATCCCATTCCAATTCCATGAACAATACTATTTTTTTCGTCATCTTTCACAGCTACGGATATACTCTATATACTCGCACTGGCTATACTGATACAGATATATATAGCACTTAAAAGTAGGTACTTAAATACTATACTAGGTGCATATAAAAAAAAGTACAGAATACACAGATTTGACTCAAGACACAACAACAACAGTGAACAGTGCAGTGACTGTGACAAGTGCGTTCGTAAAAAAAATATCTTTTTGTGGATTGAATTGGAATTGGAACGATTGACAATTGAACGAACGTGGAAGAAAGTTACTTTAATTCCTTACAGAAAGAATAATTGTCAAATTTCTAAATTTCTTTTCTAAATTGGCAAAATAGCACTGAAACTGATAAACTTATTCCACCATATGAAATTCTATTTGAATTTAAAGTACCACCTTCTTCTAAATTCTAAATATTCCTTTTTTTCTTAGTTGTTAGTACATACATACAACATAGTTGGTTTGGTGGTCGTAGTTTGTGTTTGTAAGTACGTTTGTAGTTAGTTTCGTTTCGTGTGTGTATTCTTTCAGACACCAACACTGAAATGTTGAGTGTAATAAAAACGAAATTCAGTTTTGCAAATTTTGTCTAATAGTAATTTAACATTTTTTCAATCTTGTAAATCTTCTATTTCTATCCGTTGTCGGTCGGCGATTGTAGTTGTAGTACTAAGCTGCAGTTTAGTGACACAGTGAATGGATTCATAAGGAGAAGTAAGGGGGTTTAAGTTATGAAAGGTAGGTCATAGGTTAAGTAAGTTTGTAATAATAATAATAATTTAGTTCCCGGAAAGAATCCGTTTATAGGATTTGAGACGTGATTTGACGTTTGACTTTGTAATGTTGAATGTTGCTCACTAGTTGCTAGTTGCTAGTCAGTAATTTTTCCTACTTACAATTTAATCATAATTAACCATTAACGGTTCTGTGAAAAAAATATGTAATTGGGGTGACTATCAAACGTCGAACGTAACAAGGGGGGACAGGGGCGTGATATCGCTGCCACATTTTGATACAAGTTAATTGTTTGGATATTTAATTTTGTGATAGAACTCTAGGACTCTTTCCTTGACAGCAGAAAAACAAATGGGAGCGAATTTAACCAAAGGGGGGAACTCATTTTTGGAAGCTTTACCTGGGACGCAAGTAAGTTTGAAGTTATTTTATAGCTTTCAGTTCATTAAATTGTAAAGAATATTGTTTGTAATTTATTTAACTTCTAGTTTATTTAGGCCAGCTGCATGTTAAATGTTGTCTTTAAAAACTCTTATGCACATTTAATTTTCAGAGTCCACATCACGTTGTAATGGTAGGACTTGATTCTGCTGGAAAAACAACTGCCTTATACAGACTCAAACTTGATTCGTACCTTAACACAGTAAGTTCTACAGATATAGTTTCTTTTAAGCCACGGCTTTGATTGAAATATTAATTCTGTAACAATTCAGCTTAGCACCATGTTAGAACATTATTTTTTGTGATGTCTAGGTTCCTACTATAGGATTTAACTGTGAGCGAATAAGAGGTTCTAAAGGTAGATCAAAAGGAGTCAACTTTATCGTGTGGGATGTTGGTGGTCAGGTTAGTATATAATTATACTTTTCAGAAAATAGTAGTAACTAACAGTAATATTAAGGCACTAGCTAAAGAATTTTGCAGCGACAGGTCTCACTGCAGGTCTCAAAAGTTTGACACGGGATGTTAATAAATATAGTATTGAATGATGTTTTGATTCATTTTTTAGGAAAAACTTCGCCCGCTATGGAAATCCTATACAAGACACACAGATGGCATAATTTTTGTACTCGATTCATTAGATGAAGAACGATTTGAAGAAGCAAAGATGGAACTTATACGAACAGTACGGTCCAATGATAATCTTGGAGTTCCGCTTCTTCTGCTCGCCAACAAGCAGGATCTTCCTGGGTCAAAAGAACCGCAAGAGCTGGAGTCTATCCTACAACTACGGGAGCATCTGCATAATACTTTGTACCACGTTCAGCCCGCTTGTGCTATAACAGGTTAGTTAGTAGTGGTACAATATCGACAATGTGGCTTCTGTAGGCAAAGCTGTTGGAACAATGTGGTGTTTTATTGGGGAGCACCGAAGCCTCCAGATACTGGCATTACCGGTATTAGCTATACCGAAATTTTTCGGCGCCTAAGCATTGCTTGGATTGGCCTACAGAATTACCTCATGTGATTTTTCCGTTTTATTTCCGTTTCAGATTTTTTGGTATTCCCTGAAATTCATTATATTTTTTTGTTTTCCACAGGTGAGGGTCTTGATGATGGAGTGGAGGCACTGTACGAAATGGTATTAAAACGTCGGAAACAGCGAAAGAAGAAGAAATAATATCGCTTTAATTTTGTAAATTTCGTGTTAACTAAGCAAACTAAAATCAATCACTGAAAAACGGCTATAGTGATAGTTAAGTTCATCGCAGTAGCTTTAATCGTTGTATAATTAATTACGTGACAGTAATGTGAAAAATATTCAACAAAGTGTGAAAAGGTGACTTGGTGGTTGTTTTGGATTGAATTTGGTGCGAGCAATTAGGGTTAAAGTTCGAAAATATCTTAACGGACTGAAAAATAGGACCAGAGTTACACATTTTGTCCCTCTGGAGACCCACATGGCTTGGCCAAATTGAGCTAAAAAATTATCAGGTATAGGTAATTAAATTATCCTTGTTAAAGACAGCTTAAAACTTTCTGAAAATATTTTTTCACAGATTACGTACATAGTACGAGATCTATCTTACGACTACTAGCGCACACACCACTATACTACAACTCCTCATGTCTGGAAGTGCCGTATTTACAGTGGCAAAACCCCCAAACCGGGTTTCGTGAACAGAGCAACTTTATAGAATAGAATTCAGTCCAATGTTCTTTGAATTTTTGTATTTGTCATAGAATTACATACATGCCTTGTTCACAATATCAGTACTTACTATACTTTATACTTTCTAGTAGTTAAATCTTGCTGGCCAAAATCAGTATTTTAAAACAAATTGTGCTGAAGCTCTCCTCTGTCTGTATGCGTATGAACTAGTGATCAGACCGGTCCGGACCATTTTCGGTCCGAGTCGGTCCGGTCCGACGGGTAGCAGCCCGGACAGAAATTTTCTGAAAAATCTATTTTGTATAATATCGACAAAAAAACATGCAAAGTATGTGGCTACCACGCCTGGCCTACGGTGTGTTTTAAAAGATTGATTTTAAAATTGTTTTTTTTTGTTTAAAACTTTATTTTTGGCCCATTTCGGTCCGGAACGTTCTGACCGGGCCGGGACGGGACCGAACTTTAACGGACTGGACAGAAACCGAAAACTGGTCAAGTTAGATGTTAGATCACTATAATGGGAATCTTCCCTAAATGTAAACCCAAAATGTAGTTTCTCGAAGTACGAAATTTCCCATGACAGCTATTCATTGAAAAGCAATAAAATAGTATAGTTAAGTGGATTTCAAGAGTAAAATGTGTACCAGTTCACATACATATTGGATCGCTCCTCTTGCTATCGTAATCAGTTTACATTATCATCAAAAAGAAGTAGCCACAAGAAGCTGGAAGCAAATAAATACCGAAATAGTTAAAATATTATAAACCTACTTTTGAATTCTGTGTCACGAAGAGATCGCAGGACTGTTTTTAATTCATATGTAATTCAAGGGAAAGGGGGTGGAGTGCTAGACAAAATACCATATGTATTCTCAAGTTAGGCAAAATCGTGGGAGAGTCCAGACAGTTATTACAAAAAGCCCCCCCCCCCTTCTGTTGTTTAGTTTTAACCAATAAAATTTAAAAATTCTTCAGTACTTGAATCTTAAAAAGAAATCTCTTGTAGGAAATATATACTGATATATAAGAGAGCTCAACTTACTATACTTATATAATATGCATTATTGGACTAGACTGGATTTTATTACTTGCTGGGTATTTTGTCCAACTTGAGCTCGCAGCAATTCGTGATTTCGTCAAATGAGAGTAAAGTTGATATAGTAGCGTGGTTTTTGTTTTTTTTTCTACTACTACATAATTCGGTCCATAGTACCAACCAGTACCACTGATAGTCTAGTATTCTAAAAAAAATAGTAGGTATAATGTTAATAAAATACATGGAAACTGTCAATAATCATCCAGTACTTTTTATTTGCGATGCTATTGTTTCAGTACTTAATTTTTTACGTCAAAATCAGCAATATATTTCTTATTTGTAATGAGTATTAGTGTATAATATTAGTTCATTACTGTTATTTATTTATGGACAATATTGTATGTATTTAATCAGCTTACTTATTCATTAACAACTATACAACATTTGTGTACATTAAAGTTTCTCCTTGTGAAGTGTAAAAATGGTGTAATTAGTGACTACTTTTGCCGACTTATTATTACTTGTTGTATTTATTTATTTATCTACGGGACAGAGTACTACTTCTCCATGACCAAGAACGTCACATCGAGCAATTCTATTGAATAAGTACATAGTTGTAATTTTTACTTTACAAGTCGGCAAAAAGTACCCCAGCAAACACCCTTTAAATCTCGGCACATTTTATTAGCTAAAAACAGGGGGGGAAAAAACCTTTTATTTATTTAAAGTTTAAAGCTTTGTCAATCATATTATGTATGCAATACCTATGCTTATTGTTAGTTTATAGTACTATAAGGTTTCAAAAATTATTTTTCATATTAGCTATTAAGTACCAAACAATTTGTCCTCTAGATTGTTTATATAATAAATTGAGAAAAAAAATGTATAAATAAAATACGTTTTACTAGATGTTTACGGAAGATACTGAATGAATGAACGGGTCACGTCTCTTATTAAAAGGAGCCCAGGAAGTTTTCGGGGTTGAGATGGATACTGTAACGTAGCCTTCTAATACAATACCAACCCTTGGGAACCCACTGAGGGGTGTCTAATGTGTTTCTTGTAGGTTTCTAACATGTGCATAACTGAATTCTAACCGGATTGTAATGCAATGCGTTTTGGATGGTACGTCATAATAACATTAAAGACGGCGTCAATACAGAGACAGACCCTATGGAGACACGGAAGTAAATTATTTTGAATTAATAATTATTTTTCATTAATTTTTAATTATTTTTAGTGAATGACAATAATTATCAAGAGAGACAAAATTAATGTAAAAATATTATTATTACCATCATTAATGATAATGATTATCAATAATCAATGACAGATTCTCATGATTTTCGTTAGTGACTAGTATTTTTACCTAGCCATGCCTAGGTCACAGGTCACAGTCACACTTCCCATCCCACAACTCACATTAGTCACATAATTATCATATATTATTATATAGTCACATTTTGACTAGGGCAGCCCACCTTAAACACGAGAACTACTATATGAAATAGGACACTTTGGAATTAGTAGATTTGGCCAAGGAACCTTTAATCAAAGTTTGACAATAAAATGTTTAAAAAATGTACTGGAATATTACCACAACGGATTAATATTGGCATAACTATCTCGAGTGTTGTGACTGGGAAAAACTATCGATACGGCTGTTGTAAGCGTAAACTATTTCCAATAATTCCAATCAGACAAAACCATCACACTAGTAATACTGCCACTGCAGCCGAGCCAGTTGAAATAGAAATCTCGGTTCCATGGGGAACTGTTGCAGGTGATTTTGTCTCTTTCCCTATTATTACTTACCTACCATTAAAATTAAAATACTCGTAAAATATCTTCAATCTTCAACTAATCAACTTTTTCTAATTGATTGATAATTTGTTGTAATTAACGTATTAAGAACTGGGGAACCCTCGAAAGAATGCTTTACAACTGTTTAATTCCATAAATGTACTCTTTCAAAACGGTCAAAACTAGTAAATTACACTTTTTCAAAACAGTCAAAACTAGTAAATTACACTTTTTCAAAACAGTCAAAACTAGGAAATGACACTTTTTCAAAACAGTCAAAACTAGGAAATGACACTTTTTCAAAACAGTCAAAACTAGTAAATGACACTTTTTCAAAACAGTCAAAACGAGTAAATGACACTTTTTCAAAACGGTCAAAACTAGTAAATAACACTTTTTCAAAACGGTCAAAACTAGTAAATGACACTTTTAAAATGTCAAAAACCTAGAAATTACCGTTTTCAAAATGGTCGAAACTATAGACATCCCGATTTTAAAAAACATTCAAAACTGAAATGTATTACCGTTTCGAAAAGGTTAATACGATTCTTTTTAGGGAGACTTTGGAACAGCTCAGACGCCACCAGGAAGCCGGTTTTGTGTATGCATGGCTGGAAGGATAATGCAGCCACGTTCAATGACATCCTGCCCCTTCTGGTCCACAAACTGCCCAATTACCAGTTCTTGGCCATCGACTACCCCGGACACGGATTCTCCTCACATTTCCCCCCCGGAATGCTCTACCAAATGAGTGACATTATAGTTCTCGTCGGTCGCATTGTGAAAGCCCTCAACTGGCCTTCTATGACCATCATTGGTCACTCTCTGGGGGCCATCATCGGATTTCTCTTCACTGGAACTCATAACAATGGTCTTGTGGAAAAATTTGTAATGACACAATATTTTGACATTTTTTATTTCTTGGAGCGATAATTGCTTAACCTTTTCGAAACGGGTCTATTTCTAGTTTTACATCTTTTTGAAAGTGTTAAATTTCTCGTTTTGCATAAATTTTAAAAACTGTTAATTTCTAATTTTAACCTTTTTGAAAGTCTTAGTTGCTGTTGCTGGGTTTGAGTGCTTTTGAAAATGTTAATTTCTTGTTGTACATATATGCGCATCTTTTTGAAAGTGCTAATTCCTTGTTTTACATCTTTTGAAAGTGTTAATTTTCCTTGGTTTGACCTTTCTGAAAGTGTTGTTTACTAGTTTTGATCTTTTTGAAAAAGTGCTATTTAGATACTAGTTTTGATCTTTTTGAAAAAGTGCTATTTACTAGTTTTGATCTTTTTGAAAAAGTGTTATGTACTAGTTTTGATCTTTTTGAAAAAGTGTTATTTACTAGTTTTGA
>JAQFZC010004459.1:0-16068 GCA_034695205.1 Dicyrtoma fusca | reverse complement strand
AAAGCTTCATCAACTTCAATGCTGAAAAACAAACAAATTAGATTTTAATTTTTCCTGCCTCGTATGCATACTGTGATTAATACATATCAGAAGCTACAGAGTTGATTAAAGCAATTGAAATCAATTGTCGCTATACACTGTCTGTCTGTAAACGGTTAAGCGTTTTACAAACAAATTGAATTGGGTACCTATGTACATATATGTAGAAAGCAACGACGCCTCCTTTCAGTTTAGAGGAGGGAGAGTCTGTGTGAGTCGAGATTTCTTACCGTTATGATCGTATCTGTACTTGTGTAGAATAGGCTCCTATTGAAATGATTGTGATGGAATCGGAGTGCTTCACGAAGCGCCCATGACTTTAGCCAGAACAGACAGCCTCTAAAACAATAGCCATCATGATAGTTGATGCGAGTTTGACTTTGAAAGCTAATAAATTTTAAATCACATCTTGCGTATTTACGAGGTTCAGAACGTCAAGCAAAATACTTTGGAAGAGCCCGTTGAATGCAGTAGACTATATTTTATGAGTTGAAAATATCCAGTAGCCTGGTAAGGAACGGTAAAAAGTGTGTGGCACCCCGTTCGTTCAAGCTGAGTTGCACCGATCGGATCTACCAAAAAATACTGTACTTTTTAAAAAGTTTGTGCGTTTGACAGAACACGTTCTAGTGCACTTACGGATTGTGATTCTCCGATTCGGGTAAGTTCCATTCACAACGTAGGTACAAAAGTCGTCAGCCTATTACAGGTTCCAGTAATGGCTCATGCATCTACCTACCTAATATACATATATATATGTTTCTATCAGAGACTGACTACGTGCAGAAGCACAGATTGGCTCTCCTCTTGTTTCCTTCAAATATTTCTTTGTTCGTTTCTTATCACGAAAATAGAAGTTTGATGGATTATTCATGGACTGTTCATTTGTACTAGAAGTCTTCTAAGGGCGCCGTAGGCGGAGTCGGCTATGAGCCTTCAAAGTGTTTATGAAGCGTGCATCTATAAAAATGATTTTTCTGTTACAGTTTTTGATTCAAAAGCATGGAAGCACATTGACAAAATCCCTCATTCACTCCTCGCTCCTATGAAGTCAACATTCAATTTATGGGTGGATAAGCATTTCCAGGGAAAGGTTTTTATAGACCAAAATTGGAAGGAGGAAAATAAGGGAAGCGCTAACCCTAATGGTAATACCACGGTGTAGGATAAAGTAGAAAGTCGACAGATACAATTTTCTATTTCATCCATTTGCTCCTTCGAGAGCTAAAGTCAACTCGAGCTCCGAGAAGTATGTATACGAAGGCAGATGTAGGTAAATATAAATGCATATAAATACAGAGGTATACTGATAGAAAAGAGGGATATGTTTTATGGGAAATGGTTTATGGGGAGCCAATAGATATCCGTAGAGTCCCAGTTTAATAATGCTTAAGGAACTCTCTGCTTGTGCTTCTTGGCTTGAACTCTCACTCAGAGAAAGATGAAGTTGTGACGTGTTTATTTCCCGAGATAGATGGACCCGTACGATCCCGTGTACCTGGCCATTGCAGAAGACGCTCAAGGAATGCAACCTTCCCTCTTGAAATCAGCTTTGGACAACTGGGCCTCCTCATCCAATAGTCATGAAAGGAAGAAAATGCCAAAGGTAAGGTCTTCCCTCTAGCCGAAGCAGCCCACACACACGGACTGTATAAACCTATAACTTTGATACTTCTGTATGATGTGATGGTACGTGCCATGTGTGGTTGATATGAGATGGACTGGAGACGTCATTAGGTAGTAGTATTGGCATGTCGTTATCCCTTCAAATTCGACCAAGTTACCTACCGTGCCGGATGCACTTCATTGGACCTGGGAAACTTGGTCGGTTTTATTCAGCCTGGGTTGGATAAAACTCAATTTTTGACAAGGCTATTGAAAGGAACAATAACTGCCAACCGATTTCGTCCGTGGACAAAATAGCACTAAAATAGCAGTAGTATTGAATTGGTTACACATACATAGCTTCTATAATTAACAACAATACCACAAATCCAGTAAATTGAATCGTATGTTAGGGTCACATATTATGTAGTACATTTGCATTCCATTCCTACTATTATAGTCAAACATACTCATTCGATTCAAAAAGTTAGTAATAGAAGATGCGTTGACATCCTTTCTTGTGTGGTTCCTTCTGACTAGTGATCACAATTTATGCATCAATTTACGTGATTATGATGATAATTAGGTATTGAAATGGAATATTTACCAGAAATGGGTCGTCAAAGTTTATTTAGTTCTATAGTTAGCCAGATAACAGACTTGGGATAAAAACTCCCAAAGAATTTTGTTAAATAGATATCGTTGGTAGAGTGTTATTTACATTTAAATCAAAAACAAACGAATGAAACATCTATGCTAGTAATTTGTAAGTCAGATCTTGTTTCAAAAAACCCAATAACGTTTACTACTTTTACACGTCGTATTGCCATTTGCCTTGATCGTCTTTGTCTGATTGTGTAATTGTGTCCGCTTCAGTATCCCGTTTTAATTGTGCTAATATTAATCAGATTCTGTACATTAATCCGACCGGGACGAATCCAAGTGGCGTCGTGATCCCGACCGAGCGGAAAAGGGAAATTTACCGCATTGCTCAAGAATTTGACTTCCTCATTTTGGAAGACGATCCTTACTTTTTTCTACATTATGAAAAGGTAATCATGTTTTCTTATTATGAGTAATTTATACCAGTGCAGCATCATAACTTTCATATTTTGTTTTGGTGTACATCTCAGTCATACTATTTGGAGGCGTCTTTGTTGTTTTGTTGGTTTTTAAAACAATGAATATTTATTTAATATAATATAGATATCTGCACAATCGGAAGAAATTCTTAATGTAGAAACTCCTTAGTCTACGAATTTTGGTCTGAATAATTTACCTGATTGTGCTGCGTATTATTTGAACAGAATTAGGAAGACGGCAATTGTTTGATAGCCAAACACCCACAAAACGAAGCTTTAATCGCTATTATTAGTATTATTATTAGCCTTAATATTCTGTAATAATAAAATACCATCTTTTACAATGAACGAATTAGTACCATCTTTTGAAATGTAATTTCCAGGAAGACCCACAGAGTTTCTTATCACTTGATACGGATGGTCGTGTCATCCGCTTAGACTCTTTCTCTAAAGTACTGAGCTCTGGGATTCGAGTTGGATTTGCAACTGGACCAAAAGAATTAGTCCGTACTCTGGAACTCTCTACTCAGCATTCAATTCTTCATTGTTCTTCTCTGTCCCAAGTAAGACCGATCAAATTCAAGCAGAATACATGCGTAGGATGTATCACAAGATTTAACACAACATTTATTTTCCTCTTTCCTATTAAAAAAACTCTAAAAATACTGCTTCCGTTTGGAATACATAATTAATAATAAGTCTTCTACATCTATACGCTTTGGCTCTTTGTAAGGAAATGGCTTTGGAAATGTGTTTAGCTGCATAATACTCTTAGCATGAATTACTTTAAATATGTGTTTTGAATTGACATAAAATATTTAATTACTTCCAGCATGGTCACTTGGTTCACATATTTATCTCCGTTATATAGATGGCATAGCACGGAGTGGAAATGGAATTCGGATGCATAATCCCGGTTTATAATATGCATTAGATTATGCATGGCATATGTATGCATGAATTGAAATTCGTTCTTTCGTGTATGTGTGAAAGTATGGACGTCGGAGGCGGATATGGACTATGACTGTCTCTCACTGATAGTATACAAATCCGGCCTAGAATATAATAGGATGTAAGTATAGTACGTACCTATATGCATCTTAGATACTAAAATCTTATTATTCTTGAACTGCATCTGTTAGGAGTAGCTTGAGATTCTTGTTCTATTTCCGGTTTTTTCCCCTTTGTCACCGTGGAAGATGCTAGATAGCTATTGTTCCGCATGATGCTATTGTATTGTATTCTTACGCTTTTGTTCTGGAAGCTTACCGTTGCTTAGCTTCACCGCAAATCAGCTTATTGTGTTTCAACAAAACGGTAAGACTTTGCGCTCGCCGTCACAATCGCAATCACAAGCCGAGCCTTTTATACATGTAAGTGTATGTCAAAGCCAGGGAGCGTCATTATCTCAGATGGTATTCACTTGAAGATAGAAGGATTTGAGTTGAGCGGAAAAGCTAGCTGATATACACACAGTACATGCATAACTATATCGTGCCTGTAGATTTCTTTGTTTCCTTCCAGGTTATTGTCCATAGAACCTTAGAACAATGGGGATCTGCCGGATTACTCGCCCACACAAACAAAGTCAAAGAGTTTTACAGGAAGCGACGGGATTTGATGGTGGCGGCGGCTGAGAAGCATCTCCATGGTATGCATATGTTCTGTATTCAAGAAATGACATTCATTTGCTTAACTTTCACCTACCGTTGCTCTTACGTTTCCTTTTTTTATCAACACGAGGTATACTGGTCTTCTATTTCCCCATCATTCGAACAATCACAGTTATTATCACTATGTTGGCTTCGCGTCTCCTAGCAATCCATTTATTTCCCACGATGAGACCACTGATCACACGAAGTTTTGTCTGTACGCAGCATGCGCGTGCAAGAGTTTAAAATACGAACTTACCTACGTTGAAATGAAACAATGTATAAAAGTACTGCTAACGTATATTACTTCTCACATACATATTTCACCGTACAAGAGGAATCGATTATGTTACTGATAAAGCTGGAGACTCGTTAGAATAGTCACACATGGACCTAATAACTGATAACTATGCTATGCGTACAGAAATACGCTGCAAATACTTTCTTTCCTTGTTGCTTAACATTTTATATAATGCTATCATTTTTCGTAAAGAAAAGCGGTATATTTTGGTATTTTAGTACTCGATTAAATAAAGGGGCATTTGTATATCGGATTAACTAATTAATTGATCTGTATGCATGCAAAATGTCACTCTCAGGATTAGCGGAATGGCATGTTCCAAAGGGTGGAATGTTCTTGTGGATGAAAGTGCCTGGATTGAAGGACACTTTTTCCATGATTATGAACCATGGAATCAAGCAAGGAGTTATGCTGCTCCCCGGGAGAGAGTTTATGCCAGATAAGTCTGCTCCTTGCCAGTATGTACGAGCTTCATTTTCGGTGGCTTCTGCTGAAGACATCGACAAGGTACGGAATATATTTTTTATATTTTCTTTATTCGTCTTGCTGTAATTTCGCCGAATTATCATCCATGTAGCATGTACTGTACAGGCATATTATAGTTTTAAACTTGGGAAAGTTTAGCATCAAAATTTGCTACCAAATTATAGTGAAGAGGTACTGCCTGTCATACACATGTACAAATGGGCTTTAATGCTCATGTACACTCCGAATTATATGGAGTAGAGAAAAAATTAACGACTTGGATTGAGATAGGGAACGGAAGCAAGGGAGGGGATGTTGCGGTCGTGTCGGAATGCTCAAATAATTCCCCAACTTGATGAATTTTGTAGGGTTGTAAAATGTGTTTTATTGATTTAAAGACATCTCAACGTCATAGTTCAGTAATAATCATCTCTTCACATCTCTGTAGTCTATAAACAGTAATATTTTTCATTTTTCATTAGTCAACCGCACACAAATATGCGTACATACGATTAGAAGATGCGTCTTCCTTGCTCAATAAATAGTCAATCTATTTGTAGTATAAGTTTTATAACAGTAAATATTATATTATGGATATAACGTACGTATTGTATAACATCTTACTCGTAACAAACAACGAATGGAAATAAGTATCAAATACTTTAACGTGTTTTTAAATGCTCAAACAATCAAAATACATGGTAAACTTCTAGTCCAGTGAGTTATTCACACATTCACACTTCACACCTAACCACCAAAATCATAAAATAACACCATTAGTAAACATAAAGACGGCGTCTTTTCTCTAGTTTTTTTAACAAGGTGAGCATATGTAGTAATGGAGTAACATGGAGTATACCTACGCCGGTAAGTAGAGAGATTCATAGGTACGATTTATAGGATTTTTAGGCAACATTTTTGTAAGGAGATGTTTGATTCGAAAATAGTTTGGATGCACAAATCATGCTGTATTACTACTAATCGGATCTTCAGGGACACTTTCAAAGTACAGAGTTTGAAGGGACAGTTTCTAATTCAAATCGACTCTAATTGTACGGGGATGTTAATAAGGTAAAATGTGGTTAGTACAGAGACAGAGACAAAGGCCAAGACAGTAAAATTTTGATTCACAACCCACAGTTATATAAATACTTACATGTGTTTAAGTATAGCTATAGATATATCAAACATTTGCAATCCAAACAAAGACAGAAATCATTAGCGTCAATTAAATTTATGTATAATGTCATGTGTATGTGCTATAGTATATTATTTTACTTACATAATTTCTTCAAGTACTTACTATATGCATAGAATTAGCGTTTCAACATTCGACCTGCGTTTTAGTAAATAGTTTTTTTGTCAATATGTAGATAATGAATTTCTTAAAATTATTTACTTTGTAAACTCTGTAATGTCTAATGTAATAGTTATATATATATCTTCACTTGACATGTCCGCACGATCTTTTTCCAATTTACTCGACTCGACTTATATCCTTTCAGAATGACTAACGATGCTATTATGGCAAGCATTGTACTCTTAAATTCTCAGATTTTCATGTTGTACTAGTCTGGAGAGTGCACTATTTTAGTTTAATGATATAATATAATAATATTTTGTCTTTTACTTGTGTCCAATACAGTCTTGAAAGCAAAAACAAAAAATGTGAAGAATGCACTTCTAAAATGTGTATTATCTGAGTGGTATGTACTTTAGCACCTCAGAGTGTGAGAATTTGCCCAGAACAACGCTTGCCACATGCTCATTAGTGTAAAGTTTTGGTCAACAATTTTAAAACGTAATCCTGCGGACAATAGTTTATAGATTGTATAAACGCTGAATGATACTCATAGTATTTTTTTTTTATTTATTATTATGTTTATATGAATAGTAGTAGTTATACACACTTGTGAAATGTTTCAAACCTTGTATTGGAGCTAAAAGAACTTCATATTATTATTATCTTATCTCTCATTTCTACAAAAATACTTCGAAACATTGCTTTAGTAAATGTAAATGGAGACAACGTTCACATATATATGTTCATGCATACTTGGGATGGGAAAACGACAAAAATGTAGAAACTGAGGGAAACAAAATCGGCTCGTAGAGACCAATTTTTTATTTCCTGTAATTCGGCCTCTTGTGTCCTCACATTAAACTCCTTGAATTTAATACTTTTTTTTGATTTGATGAACACATTACACCCCCAGAACACATAAGGATAAATTTTAACACTTAATGAGTACCTATTTCAGTAAATTGATACTATGCAGTAGAGTCAGGGATGGAATTAGCACTAACCTAAAAATATTGACTGTGCTTTTTATCTATTTTTTGCTAATTATTTAGATGGCTTTGTAAAGTCAGTACGAAAATCGTGATTCAGAATTATGATGAGCTAATGATTTGCAATACTGCTATGAATGAAACTGTGTGTTCATGGTTAGATGCGTAGAGTTTGTAGAGTTTACATAGCATGGGATATTCCTGCTAAAGTAAAAATACATAATACGTTTTGACGCATCTGTGACTTTCTGGGGTCTAATTAATGAGTTTTTGGAAGTAATTAACAGTCAAAGACATGTTTTTGCCATTAAATTGACCGAAAAATGAGTAGAACGTGTTTCAATTAAAAAAAACAAAGTTACTATTTGGATGTATGGGTTTTATTAAAAAAATGAAAGTGAGTTCAATGTGTGCGTGGATTTTCCTTTATCTGGTCAAGCCTAGCCTGGTAAGCTAGTAGTTTTCCAGATTTCTTGGATTACCGGTCATTTTGTATTGAATTGAATTGACACTTGAATAAATATCACTCAACTCAACTCAAGTAAAACGCTCCACTCATTTATTTGTTGTAGGTATATCTGAAAAACTGAATTTTTGTGACAAAAGACAATAATTCCTATCCTGGGCCTAAGTAGTGGATTTCACATAATTTATTTAATCATAATGCTCATACATTTATCAGTATATACAATCTTATTTGACTATGCAAGGGAGACAGGTATTCTGTATATATGTATCTATAATTAATTTTTAGATTTGATGGAATACATTTTAATTGCCGTCAGTTTATTCAAAACCAGTTTGAAATATTTTTTTTAGCTCACGATATCACTTCAGAATATTTATTGTTCTACTCAAATCGATTTTTGAGCATCAGTGTTCGAAAGTATTTCACTAGTAGCGGGAATTACATAATAATATGTCAGGATCAGGAATTTAGTTAAACTGCCCGCAGAAAACTTATCTACCGAATCATTCATGTTCCCAGGTAAATCGACTAAATGTAGAGTAGCCTCTGTAACAGCTATGTAGGTCACACTGAATATTTCTTCAAAATAACGTCATTAGACTGCCTACCTTAACGCTGACTGCGTTCGTGTGGAAAGTGAACACACTAAAACAAACATGGCATTCTGTTACACGTATGTATAACGGCAATACGATTTAATAACTAATTTTATTTACTCCTTTACTTTTTAAACTGGTAATTTCAAGATGCCTGTGCGTATCTGTCACGAGAACGCTTCGTACTACATTTTCTCGATTTACCTTGCGAACGAATGATCGAATGAAAGTGACTCTTAACCTTAGCTGCACTAAGTATAAAGCAATACACTTTTCTTCGGCTTTTTAAAGTTGAAACGATTCTAAAATTTTCGGTATAAGTACTCTAAAAGTCGCTCAATCAAGTATGTACTATAACGATACGAAAAACGCTAATCGTAAGTTGACTTCAGATCTACCTACTATAGGTATTATACATATACCAGTATAATGTAACTGTGAAAATACAGTGCTTATCCCTGATAATATAGTTTGAATTTCGATGCTTTACAGTGGAAAGATTTAATCAATATCCAAGATTTCATTATACCTTCAAGTACAATAATTATTATTATTGTTTACTAGTATTTAGGGTAAAAATAAGTATTTTTTTTCAGACTAAACTGATTTCTGGAGCTGTTGTGCCATGCATATAGTACTCATGAATAATATAGGCTTTGAAGTTAAGTACATCTAAAAATCCGAGCCTCCTGTAGTAGCAAGAACCAGTATCAGTGGTTGCCTACAGCTGAGTATGATGTGGGATTCTGGGTCATTAATTAGATACAAAATTAAAGTGTAAAGCAATGCTGTTTGTGCGTTGACACGTTTTATAACAAATTATATAAAATTAGGATTGAATACCATTGCAATTCCTACGACGCTTTAGATGTCATTTCTAGTAAACGAATAAGCACTCTCAATATAGTATGTCTTTGCTTCCTTTGTTGAATAGCCCGGTATTTTTTGTGGATCGGATTGTAGTTTTCTATCCAGTCCAACCGGATCTTATAATTCGTCCGATGTCATCTTCAAGTAGCGTACTCGTATGTTAAAAACGGGTTTACGACTAACACAACTTTTGACCTGGCTGAATGAACTATAATAGTATTGTCTACAAGTATACTTGATTACTTTGTTGCTCACACGGTACACTGTCAGTTTTTTTGAGAGCATCAAAGGATCTTTTCCTCGACGGGTTGAAGCTGCTCACGGGAGTCACACGGAGAAGAATGGAGTTGTCCGGAGGAGAGTTGGCGTGTATTTCTGCGGTGTGACTGAGGAGGGAGGTCCTCGTCGGAATAGGAATCGCGGAGCTCGTGGAGAAGTGAGAGGGGAAAGTGGGGGGAGAGGAAGCTGTTGTTTTAACTGCATTAAAGTTAACGAATGGACTTAAAATTGGGAACGGATTAGGACTGTGACGACTCTGGCTCGTGCTCGACGCATTGCTGGCAATGCTCCCCACGTTACTGTTCAGACAGCGTCTTAAGTCAGACAGAGTGGTTTGGGTGGAGGAAGAGCGACGTCGATGGCTCTCCATGTAATCGTTGATGGACTCAAGTTCCGAGCCGCAGCAGCTGTCCCGATGATGAACCTGAGCTTCCGTTAAAGTCATTCGACACTCACAGTCATCGTCATCCTCATTGTCGCAGAAGCCACCGTTCTTGTCCCGCATGGACAATGACTTGCTGTAGTGACGAAGGGGCCGTCGTTTGGGGGGCGGGGGTGTGAGGGGTGGGGGCGGTGGGGGCGGCGGGATGATTGAAATCGCGGGGCCATACTCGGAGTCGTAGCAGGCAAAGACAGAGTCCGAACCGATAGAACGTCTCGAGTCATTATCCTGATCATCAAAGTCCGAAGTTCTCGTCGGAATGTTCTCACTACTCGTGTCGTCCACATACTTTAAATTCTCAAGGAAACACAGAGCCCCCGTCGGAGGGACAAGAGCACTCATTTCGGACTCAGACATGGACTCATTTACACTCACACAGTCGTCGTAGATTAGAAGCTCTTGGTCCTTTTTCATGCGAACACGCGTAAAATTCTCGCTACTACTGGGGGAGATGGTGGGCGTGGGGAGGATGACGTGGATGTCTATACTCTGCTTGAGACACTTCATGTTGTTGTTGGGCGGGGAAGGATGACCGTAATTATTATTGCTACCTTGGATTTTCCTTAAATTGGCCGAGTGTGTCGCTTGAAGACCGCGACCTCCTCCGCCCCCGCCCACCACATATCCTGAGAGGGACAAATCTTCTTCGGAAGACTCTGAGTTGGCTGCAGTGAGGAGAACGGATGGGCTGTTGAAGTACATGTGATTCACTTGGTTCATGTAGGGTGTGAACTCGACGTTGACGCCCAGCCCGGAGTGCTCCGGCATCCCACCGCAGTTAATGACGCTTAGTCGCGGTGTCTTGAGAGCGGGTCGGCTGAGAGGTCCAAGATCCATTGGCACAGGTGACGGCTCTCGAGACGACTTTTTACACTTTGATTTGTACAGTATCATGGCCAGTACTAGAACAAAGAATCCACCCAGTGTTCCTGCAATCCGCAAGCCAGTCATTTTATCGTAATTACGTCGGTAAAACTCGAGTTCCGCAGTCCGATTCTTGCTTGTTTCACCTATCCCCTGGAAAGTTCAACAAGCACGATTAATTGAATTACCCATATACAGAGCTCACAGAGGTACTCCTACTTGTCCTGGTCAATATAATACAACTTCTTTATTTGTATTCGATTAGAGAAAGTTTCCCCCAACTATTTCACAATGAGAGTCCCATTCTTCCTAAATGCTACATCAATGGAGACCACCAATACTCTCCCAGACTCAGACAACCTCACTAAAACTTTTAAAGTTTACCAAATCCAGAAGAGATCTATGAATTCAATCTATACGGCTCTCCCTCTGCTCCTTAACCTGTGTCAATTTGGACTGGGAAAGCGAAGGCTATATAGGACCTACCTGTCTCCGTACGAGGTCTATACAAGATGAAATTACAATTTGATATAACTATACAGGGATACATGCATGGGTGCTTATATGCTTCAATACCGTACAGACACAAAAGGGGAAATCACATGAGGGAAAGGGCTTGTGGGGCTTTGATTCACAAGTCAATATGAAAAACCATTCGTTTGGATTAGACGTGGTGCTCTGGGAGGTCTAGTCTACTCTGTGCTCCTCACATTCACTGTAGTGCAGAATTTCTTCGTCTGTAATCGGTATGTATCGCTTCCATTTCACCGGTAAGTTGTACAACACGCACATCACGATTCCAAAGCTATACCACGAGAGGAAAAAGTTGAACATTATGTGCTTCAATTCAGTATTTGACGTATGTAGGTATGTATTTAGTTTGGAGTGCACATAGCAAGGTTTTCCTTGTAACCCGAGAGGAGACAGTGTATACGGACCAGAGCCCAAAACGCTGGCTGATACTCGACTTGAGTCTGTTCAGAAGCAGCCACCGCCGGTGAATGAGTGTAGGGAAGTAAACCGAGGAAAGTATTGCATACAAGCGTACAAAACGACAACATTGTTCAAGGTTTATTTCTATTTCTACCTGCCAAACTGTGACCAGACTCCCATCCTTTCATTCTTTATTACATCTCTTTGATTCCAACGAGTGTTCTGCCATTTCTTCACACACAGATTTCTCATCTTACCAAAAGTGTACACACACACACAGACACACACTCAAACCTGTACTGACATCCACAAAAAACCCACGAAAACTTTGGCCAAAGCTTTCTCATTCATGCAGTTGTACCCCAACAACTTGAATCATCCAAACTGATGAACACCCAACAAAAGATGTTCACATTTCCTTCTATCTCCCCATCCTATTGAGCTAAACAACCGGAGAACTTTAAATTTTTGTGCTCGTATTAGGTACACATAGAATCCAGTAGACACAGGGCCGGATTGACAACAACGACAAACGGGATTTGATTATGACGACGTTGGTAATCCATCGATGCTTGTACAACTTGTATAGCAAACAATTCTTTTGTGTGTTACTCCTGTCGACGAGACGCTCTTAGTTTAAATCTATTTGGAAACTCGATTCCTTGCACAAGTGCACTTGCTCCATTTTGATTTATTCTACCAAGTCGAACGTTCACCGTTTTTCCAGAGCAGCACTCCCTCGTCTTTGTCTCTGTGTTTAGCTGGAGATCGTACCTCACTTCCGAACGTCGTACTTCCAGGAAAGAAAAAGCCAGAGTGTTCTTTCACAATTTACAAGTCACCGTTTAGATTAGATTTGTACGGATTCCTCTGGGCTCTGGGTATGCGATGTTATACGGATCGTATTTCAGCATTCAATACACTTTTCAACGAGAAGTCTAGAAGTACACAAAAAAAAACCTCCGCTGCACTGGACATTATATCAAGCACAGGGTGTACAAGTGTGTAATGTGGGAGCCGAGGTAGCCCTTGAACAATACGATGCTATGGATCTTTGTTAGCTCAAACATCGTTTTTGAAGGACGTTGAGAGCATGAAATTGGGAAAGAAACTATGCACGTACGTCCATAGAAACGTGTATTATGAAACGATGAAGAGCGAGAGAGAGAGAGTTGGTGTGGACATACGATATGACATTTGAATTCTTGGTTCAGCTCAAGTTTTCTGAAATCTAAAGAATGTGTAGGAGAAAACAAAAATCAGAGGGGAAAGATGTAAAAGGTTGCGTACACCAAATGAAACGGATAAATTTGATCAACCGTCTAGAATGTCTGTCAGATTTTCTTGTCATTCTCCTTTATTTCTCAAACCTTTTAGCAATAAAAAAGATTTTTAGACCGTACGGAGGCATGCACCTGTGTCATTCATTTGACTGTGATAGATTATGTAGAGTGCTGAGAGTAAAATGGTAAATATGAAATAAATGATAGAAAACATTGCTAGTCTACACTTATTTAACGAGAGAGAAAGAGAGAGAGAGAGAGCTGGAGAAAGCAGAATTTTGGAATCTACGGGAGGATTTACCAGTACAAACATGCGGCCTCTAATGCCAGTATATACATTCACATTAATCACAATGAAGTTAGGCAAACAGTTTTAATTTGATTGATTGATTGAGCCAAGATGAGAAGATAAATTTGGGATCCGTCTTGAATAGCTCTATTCATTTTTTTGATGTACCTGTTAGCTGAATATCCTGAGAATCTTATTTACTCAAGCTAGTTGGGTCGATCAATAATGTCGGTTTTCGGAGCTGAGAGAAATTAAGTGCTTAAGTTAACAATTTGCCACTCAGCAAGGTCATTAATCATGATACCTGATGGTTAGATGCTTTCTGCCAAGAAAGCCATCTTGAAGGTCTTACCTTGTCATTGTAGCCCAAGTTTGGATGATCACCCTCCCTCATATATATGTATATATGGACCGTAGTGACTTTGACAACCGTTCCTTGAAGGGAAATTTTGAGGAATTTCCATGCTCTCGCAGTAAAACTACGTTTTCGCTTCAGTCTGTCGTCTTTGAAGGGGCAAAAAAGAGCAACTAATAATTATTTCCTTATGCTTCGCTTTTCTAATTCCTTTTTAACCTAACGAGCCAAACGAGCCGTACAGATATTTCGACTATGCCTTTCCTGAAGAAAGATTTTTAACTAGAAGTCAATGGACTGCATGCCATATGGAATGAGTACGTGGACGTATTTCGGGTGGGAAACAATGACTTTTGACATTTAACGACGGCTACAACCCCCATACGAAACGATCAGTTGCGTTAACATAAAAATAGTGAATTTTTACCTCAGTGGCATTCCATCCGGGCGGCGTACTCGGAGACGTCATATGGGCTTGTGAAATAATTTTCTCTCATCCTTTCCCCGCTTTTTTTCTTGGAAGATTTTTTTCATCTGCCGATGGAAAAATTCCACTTTCACTCTGTTAGACAAGAAAATCAGCACAAAATAATTTTTTCTGACACTCGAGTAACTCATCCTTTCTTTTTATCAGCCTGTCATTTCTATCGTTCGCTCCAGTCCACACGCAAGTTACCATGCGCCTTCACTCAAACTATTCGTTTGTACGCTCATATACATAATTACAAGACTATACATATAAGAGGAGAAAGGAGCCCTACAGAGACTCCCTGGTGACGATAGGTATATACAGTGTAGTAGATATGAGTCTATAATGAGCAGTCCTTCAAACCCTCCTTTCAAATTATCATTTTACACGCTTGGATACAATAGAGATAATGACCTTGAATTGTCTGTAGGTTAGACCGCAGAAGAACTTGAAGCCGCGAGATCATTTCCCCCCTTCTTCATACTAAATATTCCATTTCAGGCATTGGATCATACTTGTTAGCACTCGTACCCTTGTACTACTTACACTTTAAAGATTTTTCCCAGTCAACTCTCACAGTAAAGAATACCGCAATTGCCCAGATAATAAGAACGATTCAAAAATGTTAGCCACTCTGACTGGAATTTACTTGAGGGACATTTAAATTAAATATTAAAAGCTCAATGTGGATATTTAAAATTAGCATAACGGCAAGGTGATCATTTTACAGTTTTTAAGTAAACTTGTATAACACAATCTAAGAGGCGATTCGCTTTTGCAAATTTGTTATTTTGTCTGTTAATGAAAACTTTCGTTATTCTTCATGGACCACAGAATCCGTTAAATAGTTTAAATCTAAATATAAATAATTATGTAGTTAATGCAAACGACTGTAATCGGTGTCCATTGAAAATAGAAACTAAATCCGAAAGATTTTCTTTGAGCCCTTTACACGTTTACACAGATGATTTTACGTCCTAGATGTATTAGAGAAGAACACTTGGTCGTAAAAAATCAACTTCGGAACACATAAATGCAATTACAGCTCTGCAACAACTTTTGCTCTTACGTAAAATAATATTGATGTCAGATGTTTCACTTTAAGACTAAAATATTGCTCTAACGCTAACATTGTTGACCACACAACTTCGCACTGGCAACGAGTATCACCACCACCATTACATATGAGTGCAATATTATTTGCAAAGACGCAAGAAGAATTCCTGCCACTCCAACCTACACCATCCGATCGGATGTTCGGTCGTGACACATTGTCAACTGTCATATTATACGGCTAAGGTATATACTTCTTGAGTAATCGAATGGAACTTTTTACAAGATGTATAAATTGGGTTTATTTTCCTTCCAGTTGGGGATTTCATGCTATAAAATAAAGTTATTATCATATATATCATCTGTAGGTTTCTAAAATTACGATGTCGCCCCTACTCGTATGGATTTCCATCACAATATGAATGGTTTCAGAATTATTTGGTGGATCAACCCTGAGGTTTGTGACATCAAAAACGCTAAAGATTGTATATGCAATTTTTGAATGGATTCGAGCCATTTTCTCCCTGTACACTCATGAACGTGTTGTGGTACTTTGTTGGAGAGCCTTTATATAGTACCGTAAATCCTCTTTTACTACGCGGGTCTCTATTAATACGCGGGCCTCTAATTGTACACGGGGGTCCGAGGGCCGTAATGGAATAATGCGCGGGTCTCCAATAATACGCGGGTCTCTAACAGTACGCGGGTCACCGGAAGTATTTTCAGTGTT
>JAQFZC010004458.1:0-16075 GCA_034695205.1 Dicyrtoma fusca | reverse complement strand
CAGATTCCAACAAAATCAGATCTTTTCTGAACTCCCTATGCGGAAACTAATGGTAAATGGCCTATACAGGCGGTTATTGAAAATCGTGGAACAAACGCAATTTTGCGAGATCTTTTCTGAGTTTCTACCACCTAGTCAGAAAACAAACGACTAGACTAGACTAGCCACGATTTTCCCCATGTTAAGGGATAGCTGCCTTGACTAGGTTAGATTTTGTGTTGACTTGACTTAGACTAGACTGCACTAACTAGTAAGCAGGATTTGAAAAAAGTGTGACTACACTGCAGTAGACTAGCTGCCTTTAATTTTGAACGTGACTAGACTTGAATTGACTAGCAAAACTTTTGAGCAGCACTAGCCCTAAACCTAAACTTCCAATTTATTTTAAATTGTACAAATTGTGTCAATTTTAATAAACAATAAGGTACTTTTCACACAATGACTTTTAATTAAATCGTAAAATGTATACAAATAATAAACTGTACAACAATATAAGTGACAATAATTACAAATAAATTCTGTTTCCCACTATGCACCTAATGCACCACATTCAATAGGAATCACGGACACAGCACACTCAACCAAAACCAATGCCGAACAAAATGAGGAAACCTAACGATTACAACTGAAAAGTTTGAAGTTCTATCAAAATTATCAAAATAATTTTTACACAATAACTGATTTTCAGTTAATGTAAAAGTAAGTAGGTATCGGTAAGTTAATGGTGAAACGGATTAAATCTTCTTGTTCGACAATTAGGAACCATTCCTCGAAGTCTCATTTTCCGTACTGCCTCGCGTAAATGTTTTGGCTGCAACGGACCTGTTTCCCCGAGTCTTTCCATGACATCCAAAGCTGTTACACAAAAACAAATAAAAATGTGAGATCGAATGCCTAATGCAATGCAGAATAATACCACAATGTGCACAACGAGAAATTTTCATATTTAAAACAATCCGACGTATTCTATTAGAAATTTTAGTATTTATAGGTAGGTATTCAGCGAACCTTCTTCGACAATTTCTCCAATGAACACTTTGGCGATTCCAGACATGGCAATGACAACATTCTGTGAAACGGAATTCCCTGTTATTGTCTGCATCAGCTACAAAGTGTACAACAAAGCAATAAGAAGAATCTAGTTTAATAATTATTTACATAGAATGGAGCAATAAAGAGTATGTACTTAACTTCACCAATTCAAGTAGAATAAAATAATATTTTCGATGCATAAGCAATAAACAAAAACAACATTCTGTTGTAAAAAAAGGCTGCAATTCTTACTCTTTTAATGGCCGCTTTTGGAAAGGCAGATCTTCGGTACATCTCATAGTGATCTAGCTGTGCTTCGGTGAAATTTGAAACTAGAACTCTATTAAACAATAAATTAGAAAATAGTTAATTAGTAAAATATTGATAGTGAGCCATTTAGTACATTATTATGCGCACAATATCAATATCTGTGTGGCAATAAAAAAATTATCACGGTATTATTATAATATTTAATAATTATTAATAATACGCATCCACACTTATGACTTACTGCATCTTTTCCCTCTCCTCCACCTCCATTTCCTTCTTACTCTTGACGTACTCCCTGTAGGCCCTCTTGGCTTCTTCTGAACCCCCTGACGGAGGAGAGGATTTAAATTCCTCCAACAATTCACTCGTCAATTCGTCCTGATTATTTCCAGAGCCTCCCTCTCCGTCCCCGTCCCCATCCCCGTCATCATCCTCGTCCTTCAAATTACTATTTCCCATTGAATTACTAGCTGACGACGACGACGCCGTCTGACCTGGTAAATCCAGCTCATGCATTCCGTCAGAATTCGGAGAGTTCATGGTGTCCATCTCCAACCCGAGACTTTCCATTAGTAGAGTATCAATTATGATGCCGGTATCGTTCTTCCAAATTATAAACTTGCCTCCCTTGTCCTTGTCTTCTGATGGGACTAACAGTTAAAATAATTCAATCAACACCATTAAATTATCAATATTGTATTTTTTAACAGAACACCCTTGACACTAGACAATTTTAACTTGACTAATAACTACTCAAATTATTTTTTAATACCTAGTACTGCCTACTACATACATACAACTTAAAAAAGCTTACTCTCTTTGTTAAGGTCTTCAAGGTTTTAGGTATTACAACAGATACTGACTGCCAGTCAACTTTGTGGATTATTTTTCACTTAAAAAATGGATGGCTGGAACAAATACACCAGAACACAGAAAATGAGTCAATGTGCTCTTAATACAACAATCCGTGAAGGTCAAAGGTTAGTAATAACAAATTTGTTTTACTTACTGATTACTGTCAACTGCTAATTACAGAATTAAAGTCAAAAGAAGGAGTAAAAACAAACAAGTAAAAAAACCGATGAATTTCTTTCCAGCGCAGAGAAGGCAAAACAGACAATTGCACAATTTAGAAGAATGAGCCGTGCGTGTTTGTACTTTCGCAGAAGCAACTTTCAACATTTAGCATTGCGCATTTACCGACCACTCCACTCTATGCCCTAAACTAAACAGTGATGCGCTAGTCTAGTCTAGTCTGCCTCGACTAGACTTTTCTGCTGCTTGACTAGACTAGACTAGCCACGATTTTCCATATTATGTTAAGGGACAGCTGACTTGACTAGTGTAGATTTTGTGTTGACTTGACTAGACTAGACTAACTATTAATGATTTTTAAAGTATGCTTCCAAATTGTTTTTTTTTGAGGAAGGAAATATGGGACGAATGAGAAGTTATATTTCCATCAAGAATTTCCCATTAAACACAATCTTGTGTGAAGTATTCATACAGAGCGAGATCCGAGCTTTTGTTACAGTTGAAATCTTATACCTAATTAGTACTAATACTAATTACATATTTTAGGGCCAGCTTACAATTAGACAGATTAGTGATGCGCTTTGGCAGGTGTGTATTAATAAAACGGTGACTGCCCCTTTCCCCTTGTGCTATTGTTCATGTGTCATAATATTCCCCATATGCACTATTGACCTTATGCTGCATTCCCCTTATGCACTATTGCCATGGACAACATTCCCCTTATGCTCTTTTCCCCTCGGGATTATTCCCCTTACGTACAATTCCCTCTATCAATATTCCCCGTACCAACTATGCGTATGTTTTCGTTGCGAATATTCAGAGAAATGTATTCGACTGTGCGCAGAACAGCGTCACTAAAATCATCGTAATTATTTATTACAGAAAAATATCAAAACCCAAATGGAACTAAAATAATAGCAATAAAGAACTGTAAAAATCATTCACGATGAATGAACTCTTAGAAGAATGCTTAAGAATGATTTAACAGAGCTTTTCCCAGTACTAAACAGAGGATTATCTTCAATTTTTGACAGATTACAACTATTTACATGTAATTACATTGTAATTACTTTTACTAACATATTTCCCAGTAATTATGCTAAGACATTTTTTTCCCACAGTTATGATTTCATTTAACAACTTACAGTAAATTCTCTTTTGCTACGCGGGTTTCCATTAATACGCGGGTCTCTAATTGTACGCGGGGGTCCGACGGCCTGAATGGAATAATGTGCGGGTCTCCAGTAATACGCGGGTCTCTAACAGTACGCGGGTCACCGGAAGTATTTTCAGTGTTTAAGTGTAGAGAAATTAGTGTAAACCTAACTTTTTAGCCACCGAATAGCTTCAATTAAATGACACATACTTTTAAGTCGCTTAAAAGTGTCACAATTCTTGTTTTTAGCCTGTTTATTCCAACTAAATTCAGAGTAGTAAAACGGTTATTTGAATAATACGTGGGTCTCTATTAATGAGCGGGTCTCTAATTGTACGCGGGGGTCGGAGGAGCTGAATAGAATAGTGCGCGGACGTACTATTAGAGAATTTACGGTACTCGTTAATTGTTGGTCCCATACTGTAGATGCATATTCTAAATTGCTTAGTAGGTACATTTTGTAAATAGATAATCATTGAGGTAAAGGGAAGCCACGCATTGCTTCAGCTTCCGTAGTATATGCACAATTTTTGGAGCGTTTTTTAGACGAGCGCATTAACATGGTTTTCCCAGCTCACTGGTATCATTAATTTAAACACCTAGCTATTTTGAGTTAGAGACAACTGGCAATTTGGTACTATTGATACATAATTCATTTACACTTTATACAAACAAATTTGTAAAACGTTGACGGTCTGTGATGGGACTTGCGTCAAAATTATATACATTAGGGGAACGCGAAAGTTGTGACAGCTGCTTGCTTCACCCACGATTTGCTGCCTCCCTGAATTACCTACCCGATTTTAGAATTCCTTACATACATACCCAATCCCTAGGTATCTATTATAGGTGTTGTTATGATTCCTTAAGAGGAATCTAACTACATCTTAGTCTACGTTTTTATCACAACAAATTAATATAGGAGTGTAATAATTGTATTTGAAATTAATGAAGTCTTAAAGAATAAATAGATACATATTAAGGTATAATTACATAGCAAAATTCTAAATGCATGTGCTTGTCTTGTGTCTTATTAGTAGTATGCGCAGGTGCTTGTTTAAAAAACAAACTAACAAACTGCTTGATTGATTACATTATAAAGAAATAGCAATTATCTGCATGTAAACTAAAGCTACTGTGACTCTGTGACATAATGCATGGATAAAAACAAAACAATACAGCAATAATGACGACCATAATGATTGATTAACATAAGATACGACACTGCCACACCACCACCAGCAGACCAGCACCAGCTGCCAAAATTCTAAAGAGTAATTAATTAATTTACACAAATCGTATCGTAAATCCTAATCTCTTAGATACAGATTTAGTAGTGTGTCAATTTACGTATTGAATTTCGATTGAAAATATGTTATTGATTTTTGATAGGGCAAAAGACACAAGTTATACAACAGAGAGAACTAGTACTTGTAGATTTAGATTACATAATCAATTAGAGGGTAAATAAAGGTGAATTATAAAATTTGCATGCAAGCTACATAATTATTCAAATGTGATTGGTTGGCAAACTCATCTGTCACCTGTCTCTCTACCGTTGTTGTTGGTGTCTGGGATCTTCTGTGATCTGTATGAAAGTGAAAACTTGAAGTAGGCGATCTTGAGTTCTTCCTGATCGAACGAGTAGTGAGGTTGGATCTCGTGCTCGACTTCACACTTTATTACATTATTTTTCAAGTCTAATTAAAAGCATAGCAAACATGCTAAAACTAGTTTTGTGTGCTTGCCTTCTGGCTCTTGTAAGTAATTTTTAAAATGTTAAAGTATTAGTAAAATTATAGTACTATGTAGTTTTAAATTAAGTAAAATAAATTAAATAATTAATTATCCCGGTTTCCAGATCCAAGCGGAAGTAACGGTCCAGAGAAGAATTGCCCCACAAGATCCCACACGTGCGGATTTGCCGACCGTCTACGAACACTTCGCTGCCGGCGGTTTCAACTCTGGTCTCAATGCAACTGCTGACGGTTTCTTGTAAGAAAAATATTATTAACCGCTTCGAAACGGGAAAAATTCTAGTTTTATATCTTTATGAGAGTGTTAATTTCTTGTTTTGACCTTTTGAAAAGTGTTAATTTCTTGTTTTGACCTTTTTAAAAGTATTAATTTCTTGTTTTGACCTTTTCAAAAGTATTAATTTCTTGTTCGACCTCTTTTTGAAAGTGTTAATTTCTTGTTTTGACCTTTTTTGAAAGTGTTAATTTCTTGTTCGACGTCTTTTTGAAAGTGTTGATTTCTTGTTTTGACCTTTTTGAAAGTGTTAATTTCTTGTTTTGACCTTTTTTGAAAGTGTCAATTTCTTGTTTTGACTTTTTTGAAAGTGTTGATTTCTTGTTTTGACCTTTTTGAAAGTGTTAATTTTTTGTGTTGAGCTTTCTGAACGTGTTAATTTCTTGTTTTGCATCTTTTTGAAAATGTTAATTTGTTGCCTTAGAATGCTTTTGAAAATGGTATTTCTCATTTTGACCGTTTTGAAAAAGTAAATATCTAGAAAAAGGGCTTTTCTCAAGCATTCTATCCATGGTTTCCCAGTCTCGCATAAATTAATTTCTTCAAATAAGTCATGAATTAAAATTAAATGCATTAAATCATTAATTACAATCTATTGGCTCTTGGTTCCAGCTTAAATGGAAAGCATATGAGGATCATCAGTGGAGCCATCCACTACTTCCGTGTCCCACCCACTCTGTGGCGAGATCGCCTTCGTAAATTGCGAGCCACTGGAGCCAATACCGTCGAGACTTACGTCGCCTGGAATCTTCATGAGCCCCAGAAGGACGTCTACGACTTTGGCGATGGAAATAATGATTTCTCATCGTTTTTGAATCTCAAGAAATACATTCAAATGGCTCAAGAGGAGGATTTGCTCGTACTTTTCCGTCCTGGCCCTTACATTTGCTCCGAGTGGGACTTTGGTGGTCTGCCAAGGTACAATTTACATACATTTTAACTAACTAAAAGTAAATAATTAACTAATTATGAATAGTAAGCATATTTTGCATTTAAATTATCAATTAATTTCATTAAATAACTCTTTAATTCTAAAGTTGGCTTCAACGAGACGCTGGCATGAAGGTTCGTGAAAATAATGTCCAGTACTTGGAGCGCGTTGACAAATACTACAGACAATTACTGCCGCAGGTGGTTGATTTACAATTTACGAGAGGCGGACCCATCATCGGGCTTCAGGTAATTATTTATATAATTCGAAATATTTGAATGTGTCAATCACCATTATTTAACTGTAATTATGTCACCTAGTTCACTTACGTAAAAGAACGACAAACAACGATCACACATTTTATGTTGTTCAGTGATTGTGCTTTCGTCGAAGATAAGCCTTAAGATAATTCGTTTAATCTTGACAGCTTAACAATTATTACTACAGCTTAACAGGTTTTAGCTTATTTTTTTTCAGGCTAAGCAAATGCAATTCAAAGTTGAAGTGTTTTCGTAGTAATGAAGTATTTTTTGCTCTAATTACTTCTTTTTATCACATTTTGACATTATTGGTGTATAATCATGCCACACTCAAATAATTTGTTTAACTAATTACTATTTAAAGTATTACTGTATAAACTTAAGTTTTTTCTGACAGGTGTGAGCTTGCTTTAGCTAATAGACAATAACATGCATTTCTGAAAGACTGTACTTACGTTTTTTTTTAATAAATTGTAGATTGAGAATGAGTACGGAAGCTTTGACCCCGTCAGCAAAGATTACGTCCAGCACTTGGTTGACCTGGTGAAGGAGCTCGGTTT
Organism: Dicyrtoma fusca; assembly: GCA_034695205.1. Lineage (NCBI taxonomy): Eukaryota > Metazoa > Arthropoda > Collembola > Symphypleona > Dicyrtomidae > Dicyrtoma > Dicyrtoma fusca. The sequence goes on along the minus strand of JAQFZC010004458.1, from coordinate 8,800 downwards.
CAGCAAAACTCTTCTGTACACCTCCGATGGAGTTGGTAATGGCGACCGAGGGACGCTCTTGGATCAACTTCTGTACACTGCCAACTTTCAAGGGAACCCAGAAGGAAACTTTGATGCCTTGAAGGCCCTTCAGCCTAATAAGCCCGTCATGGCCATGGAATACTGGAGCGGCTGGTTCGACCATTGGTTTGAAGATCACCACACTGTTGATGAACAATGTATGTATACGGTCAACATTTTAATAATTTGTAGTGCTTTTAACTACCTATTTCAATATTTCAATGAAGGCATATGTACAATTCGGAATCGATTTAGTTACAATTTGTTTATTTGTACATTTTTTAAATTTTGCAATCTAGTTTTTGGCGACGTTCTCGAAACTATTTTGGGAGACAAATATAATGGATCTGTGAATTTCTACATGTTCCATGGAGGCACCAATTTCGGATTCATGGCTGGAGCTAATAGCGGGAATGACGCACCAGGATACTACCCGGATATTACAAGCTACGGTAAGACTTTAGCCACTTAATTGTATGCAATTTCTGTATTTTTTATGTTTTCATACTGCTGCTTTAGTAGCCTATCTTCAGATGCCAAAATGACGCGTAATCCATTACTCCATTTCATTGCTATATATAGTGACGCGCAGGGAAAGATTAAGATGCAAAATAACGCACAAACTTCACAAAAGGCAGTATATGTGAGCATTTTTCTTAACGCATTTCTACACTAACTAGTAAATCCTGGTATATTATGCAGAAACTCGTTTGTGCACATTTTAAAACGTAAAATCTTGCTTTACATTGTTTCAAAATCATTGAAAACCTCATTTTACACTTTTTAGAAACAGTCAAAACTGCATTTTACACCTTTTCGAAACACTGAAAACCTCATTTTTCGCTTTTTCGAAATGCTCAAAACGCCCTTTTATACCTTTTCGAAACACTCAAAACCGCATTTTACACCTTTTCGAAACACTGAAAACCTCATTTTTCACTTTTTCGGAATACTCAAAACGCCATTTTATACTTTTTCGAAACACTGAAATCCTCATTTTACAGTTTTTGGAAAAAACGTCGAAACCTCATTTTAAACTTTTTGAAGCATACAAAATGTCAAATCACAGTTTTGAACCCACTTTGATTTAAGCAATATTGCTTTTAATGTTATTTTGCATCTTAAAGAAGCGATACGTTTAATACTACCTACCTAATACTCCACTACTATATATATAATAATTGGTACTATGTAATTAACATCTACACTAATTAACTGTGTATTCCGTTCGAATTTTGCAGACTACGACGCACCCTTATCCGAGGCGGGTGACTACACTCCCAAATACTACAAAGCCATGGAGCTCATTGAAAAGTATGAAACTCCCAAATTATCTCGACCCGTACTCCCCACCCTCACCTCCCACAAGAGCTATCCCACAGTGAAGCCCTCCAAGTACCTCAACTACGAAGATATCCTCGCCCAAGTTCCCGGTGATGCCCGATTCTTCCTCCAGAACCCAACTTCCATGGAGGATCTGGAAATGAATGGAGGCAGTGGACAAAGTTATGGCTACATCGTTCATAGAAAGAAGACTCAAGTCAATGCTGGATCCGTTCTCAAGGCTGGTCCCGTCAAGGATTTTGCATTCGTTCTCGTCGATGGCGTCATTCAACAGACCAGTTTCGCCGGGGAAGGACAGGGACGCTACTGGATTAATAGGTACAAACATTCACTCATAATCAGTTATAAAAATTCACTTCATAAAAATGGATTTGTTTCTATTTCAGCTTTTATTTTACTGTTTTAATTTGCTTACCCGTTTTTTAGTGAGAGGGAAGTTGCAGTCAGCGGTGATGGTGAGTGGCACAACGTGGACATTCTCGTTGAAAACATGGCCCGTGTCAACTTTGGTTGGGCCAATGATTTCATTCAGAAGAAGGGGCTCCCAAATGCCAACGTCACTTTGGACGGCGCCCCCGTTTCTGGCTTTGAAGTTTTTGCTCTGGAATTTAAATCTGCATGGGTCAATAGGTAAATCAAACAGTTGACCGTCAACAGTTGACAGTCAAAAGTTTATAGTAATTAACCGAAGTAATAATTGTTTATTTTAACAATTAATAACTTACTAACAACTGCTTACTTGCATTTTTTAACAGTTTGACCAACTTCCGTGAAGTTGAGAACGCCACTAATCTTCAAGCTCCACTAATTGCTCAAGCTACTTTCGAAGTGACTGGAACTCCGGCCGACACTTTTGTGGACATGACTGGATGGGAAAAGGGGATCGTGATGATTAATGGATTTAATTTGGGCCGCTACTGGGACCAAGGACCTCAACAAACACTGTACCTCCCCGGTGCATTCCTTAACGTTGGAACAAATACGGTAATTAAAGGGGTTTTCCGGTTTTTTACTCAATTAAATATTTGATTTTATTTTATTCATTAAATGCTTTAGTACATAGTACGTTTTAGCAGTTATTTGAATTTCACTCAATTTTTTTCTATCATTCCTTAGCTTACCGTCTTCGAGCAGTTGAATGCCGGATCCGAAATTAAATTCGTGGACAAGGCAAACCTTGGATACAAAACTAAAAAAGTGCAGTTGGATGGGCCAGTAGTCGTCCGTCCTAAGCGCAGTAATAACTCACTTTAATCTAACTAGTAAAAGTATGACCGTAAAGTTATAACTGGGCCAAATTCTTACGCATCGTCGCAAGTAGGTACTTAAATATTGAAATGTATTCATTAATTACTCTGGTTATGATTGTTGGAATTTTTGAAAACAAAAATCAACAATATCTTGCCAGGTAAATTCATCACAAATTCTGGTATTTTAGTTTCTGTTTGTAAACAAAACACAATATAATATGTATATTCTATTACATAATAAAAGCTTCTTCTCCTTTCCTTGTACAAAAAACTGTAATCATACCGAATTCATTTGTTGACCACTGATACAACTTTTACTGATACTGATAATAATGGCAATGGCTATTATGTTGAGCTACAAATAACTTAGATATCCGCCTTATTCTTCCGTCTATGTATCTGCATTGAAAAATTGAAATAGGAAATAATTACGCCGGGTATTACGTGCGTGTTTGTGCCTAATTCATAGCCGTAAGTTGATAGTGAGTTTCTGTAGCACAATAGCACACTTTAATCTTAATGATAGGTAGGTACTTCTGTTTACTACCCAATAGGACACAATGTGTATGCTACACATACAATAAATCATTTAGATTGAATAAATGTTCATAAAATAATTACATATTTCTATCCAAAAATAATACCAGGAAGTGATAATGTAGTATCGATAATAAAATGGCAAGTGTTGGATGTCAAGGTCAAAAAGTAGATTCTATAAAGACATAATTAATCACAATCACTAACTACCCGGAAAAAGAATAAATCTTCAGAATATGAATCTACTAACGAGATACTGGTGACTGAAGTAGCCGTTTCGGTGCAAATTATAGTAAAATATTATGGTAAATAGTTCTGTTAATAGGCCGTGCTACAAAAAATTATAGTTTTAGTGTAAAGACACACTTTAAACAACGTCCAGTTACAAAACTAACACGTATTTTTCTAAAAAATTACGAAAATAATTATAAAAATGACTGCGCTTGCCTTCTTGTGTTACACATACTTTACTTGGTCGTACTTCTACTTTAATTTATTTTCAACTTCAGCTTCAACTGCAGCACAAGAAGATGAACTAGAAAGTAATCTCACTCCTACAATCCCCGAAGAATTTCAATCTGAATTTCACAATTTATTTTTGCCGGTGGTAACATTAATAAATAATGTTGAAGAATCTCCTTCAAAAACTGCAAATCAAACAACGGACACCAAAATCTCAAGAAAAATGTCGCTATCACGGCTTCACACAGAAAATTTGCTGAGATTTCCGTTCATTTTGAGACAGATCGACATTACTATTTTTATTTTGCAAAACATCGGAATCCCAGCTAACAAAAATGATAAGAAGATGGTCGCTGTAAAGTCTATGATCAGACATTACTCGGCCACTAATAATTTCTACTTCATTGTACAGCGCAATACAGAAAAAACTGATAAACAGCTGAAATCTGAAGCCAATAATTCGATCCCAAATCCAATGTTATTTTCTGAAACTAAATTACTGATAGACTTGCAAGTTGAGCTCCAAAAACTGGTGGAACTGAAAATTCAAAATCAAAATATTTTACGAACCTCGAAAACGCTGCACATAAGATTCGCAACTTTTGACATAGCACCCCATTTCGTCCTCGCAAATGGGCATCAAAAACGTTTGGGCAATGCAGTTAAGCCTGTGGAAGCCATTTCGAAATATTTTAATTTTACGTACGATTTACTTGTGACGCCATGGCATCCGAGGGCGCTAAATAAAGAAAGCAAAAATCCCAAAATGTCAAGCCCATTTGAGTTTGAAGGTGTTGACGTGACCTTGTACATGCCAACGACGATGTCAGCTTCGTCTTTTAGTTCTACTGACCTCGGCGTTTACTGTGATGCAATCGAATTGAACTTTGTTCATGGTCAGCCTCCCTACATTTTTAATTGGCGAGCTTTCCAAAAGCCATTTGAGGCTCAAGTTTGGATCCTCCTCTCAGTCACCATGATCCTCTTCTTCATAATCTTGTCAACTTCTGATCGGTTAAATATCAATCTAGAAAATGCTTCTTACAGATGCACTTATTGCATATCCTTTCTGTTGACCTTGGGTCCACTTTTATGTCAAAGTTTTTACGTCCCACGACCCAAAAATGTTGGCATTCAAATCCTCACCGGAATTTGGCTCTTTTCAGCAACCATCATTTCCAATTATTTTGCTTCAAATTTTGTATCTCAAGCCACCATTCCCCCAACGGACAAAATCCCGGTCACCACATTGGAACTTAGAAACGAACAAGAGGCTCAAATAAATATTCATTATTTACCCGGCGCCCCCTGCGACATCTTTTTCAATGATACGAAAAGCCCAATATACATTAAAATCCGGGATAAAAGCAAGAAAATCAAGAATCCGTTGAGCTGTTTAACTTCTGTCTATGAGTCCCCTTCAAAGAAAACCGTTTGCATCGGTTGGAAGCACATTTTGGATCCGATCATTGAAGAGCATTTCACATATAAACATGGGGATGAATGGGAAAATGATCATTATTCTAGCACAAAGGGGGGATTGGAGCCACACAGTACTTTAAAGCATTCGAAAACGGATATCCTAAATACTTTTATTCATTTAACATTTCCTAAAAATTCAAGATTGAGGGCACATTTTGATCATATTTTTGGGGGGTTGAGAGATACTTGGCACTATATTAGATGGATGAGTGAAATTATTGCGCACAATCGTAGAAAGAGATATTATGAGCATAGGGAGGCAAAAGGGAAACGGATTTCTCAAGTTGACCAAAAAACAGCAAAAACTAAAACTGGGGCAGGTGGGTGTCCAAGATTTTCGTTAGATGGTCTTAAGGAAACTTTGCTGATGCTGTTAGTCGGCTGTAGTTTTGGATTTATTTTGTTTGCATTGGAAAACACTATAGAGGGACTAAAAGCTGAGTTCCAGCGTTGGCGCCAAATTGTTCGCTGGTCGCAAATTCAAATTTGGGCGTATTTATTGTAAAATCCACAACAGCGCTGCTCTAGTCTAGTCTGACTTAACTAGTTGACTGTGACTTGACTAGACGTTTCCGCATTTTTGGACCGCTTGACTTGATTAGACTAGACTAGCTGACTCTGCCAAAATTTATGACTAGACTAGACTTGACTAGCCATGATTTTCTCCGTGTTAAGGGATACTGACTAGCTTACTAGACTAGACTTGACTAGAGTAGATTTTCTTTGGACTAGTCTAAACTAGACTAGACTAGACTAGGAATGTCTCGAAAAAAATGTGACTAGACTAGCAACAGTTTGAGGGGGCTCTGTTAGATGGCTGTGCTTAATGCTAATAATCGGGCCAATGCCAGCCGATGATGGGCCAGAAGACCAATGTTTACTGGGATAATTAAATGCTTATTGTTAGTTATTTATTTTATAGTTATTAATTTTTTTTTAATAAACTACACATTTTTGTTAATTTCATTTCATGAAGAAGAAGCACTTTACACCTTAAGAAATAACTGCACAGTGAAGAGTGGAAGTCATTATTTGATTTAGGTAAACCGAAAGGTACTAAACAACTATAAAAATAATTGATTTGGTAATAAATTATTTACTATTTCGACCAAGTTCTTGTACACAAATAATGAATATTGCTTTTGCTGTAGTTACAAAACTCTTTCCTTTATTACATAAAATAAACTGCTAGGTAGTTCAGTAAGCATTAAAAAAGGCGTGTGGTCAGATTATTAATATATGTTCCCCTGCGGGGGCTGCAAGGGTCGAGGTTTTCCATTATTTTTAGCATCTACTACCATTAACAATTTCTTTTCAATCACCAACGATTCTTTTAAAAACAAAATTGTCTTGACTGTCAGAAATAACTTTGTAGCCTTTTGACTCCATAAATAATTTCATCCATCCTTTTCCTTCCGGATCCAGCTCGTATTCCACCAAAAGTATCTTCAAAATTTAATTTATGTAACACAATTTATCAAAATATGAAAGTGTAATGTTTTACGTCAAAAATAACATTAAAGTGTCAAAAATTCCCGGCGTTTCCGGGCAATTTTAAAAAGTTTTAGTAATTATTTTATTTTATAACTCACATCAATAACCAGGCGGTCATCCCAAGGTAAAGTTTTCAAAATTTTTGCTTCAACTCCTTGAACATCCAAACTAAAGAAATCCACATAGCTCACGTTCATAGCCAGCATGATGCTGAGTAGTGGGAAGCACTTGACCATTTCAATAGGCTTAAATTTAAATTTTGTTCTTTTTTTATCCAATTTTGTGTAGACGATGTCATCTGTCATCACTACTTTACCAATTCCCTGTTCCCACTCGTGGTCGTGCTTGGCACTCACCAAAAATTGAATCTAAAGGAAAACCGAATAGTGCAAAATTTAATCAGTACGTAAAATTATCCCATATAATATAAGTTAATTAAATATATAATTGTAAGTCGTATGCACGTAATGTTGATTGAACGTACCTCTGACACATTATTAAATGGTGACAAACATACGTCCGAAAACCAAGCTTTACGATTTCGCGTCACAAGTTTTTTGTTCACTTCTGGGTTAGCTTCAATTAAAAGCCCCGTCCAATTAAAATCCCGTTCAAGGACCCATGTATTAGAACGGAAATGACCGTCATTGGCACCGCATTCGATAAAAAAACCTCCTTTCTAATTCCATCCAGCAAAGTTAACAAAATGGCATAGTTATTTGTTGAGCGCATCATTAAATAGAGAGCTTCCACGTGTAAGTATAGGGAAGCACAATATCGTCGCTGAAGAAGCATTTAGCATTGTGTCGCAAGTTCAGCGGGGCTCTTAGTGTCATTTTGCAGTAAGCCCCAACAAACAACTTTTTACCTGTAGATTTATCTATCTACATACAACTTTTACACATTTTGGACAGCCTGTAGCAGTTTTAGACATTTTTGAAAAGTGTAATACTAATTTTACTACTGTTGAAAAAGCGCAAGCACTAATTTTACTCCTTTTGAAAAAGTGTAAACACTATTTTTACTACTTACTACCTACTGTTTAAAAAGTTTAAATACTTATTTTGCTACTTTTGAAAAAGCGTAAACACTAATTTTACTACTTTTGAAAAAGTGTAAACACTATTTTCACTACTTTTTAGAAAGTTTAATTTAAATACTTATCGTTAGTTTGCTATGTACTTATGAAAAAGCGTAAACACTATTTTTACTACTTTTAAAAAAGTGTAAACACTAATTTTACTACTTTTGAAAAAGTGTAAACACTAATTTTACTACTTTTGAAAAAGTACATAGTGTAAATAGTGATTTTGCTTCTTTTGAAAAAGTGTAATTACTAGTTTTGAAAAGGCGTAAGTACTAATTCTACAACTTCTGAAAAAGTGTAGATACTAATTTTAGTATTTTTGAAAGCAATAGATAGCAGTTTTACTATTTTAAAGAATGTGTATAGTGCCCTTCCATTATTTTTCTAAAGTGTAACTTCCAGATTTTGCCTCTTTAAAAAAGTATAAAACTTTTACTATTGTAAAAAATATGTACAGGTCATATTTACGCTTTTCATTCATAAACACAGATAAAAAGTTGACTGTGTTGGGACTACTGTCAACTGTCAAAGTGTCATTAGTGAGACACTGGCCTTGCGACGTTTGCGACACAATGCTTCTTCACCCACGATATGTACTGCCACTTTTTAATGTGAACTACGTACCTTTCCTTTAAACATGTCACCAATTAACGTTTTAAACCAAGAAGGGTTTCCTTTCCTTATATCTTCTGGGTACGGTAGCCTGGAAGGAGGCTTTAAATGATTGTATTTTACATACTGTAGTAACACGGGGTCGTCCACTGGACGATTTCGTATCTCTTGAAAGGTGACTGCAATTTATTACAAAAATAATGATCAACATACATTAATAATTTATCATTTTAAGCAGGTACTTTGCCCATTACTATCTTCACATTGTGCACAAAAACTATATACTGCATAAATACATTTTAACTTTACCAATAAAGCTACATATATTTAAAATTAAATCTAATAACATATTTAAAAAAATATGTTACTGCAAAAATACTATTTTTGTTTCTTACTATTTTTTTTATTATAAATTAAGTCCCTTGTGGGCTGGCGCCCATGGGACTGTTCTTTATTACGGATTTACTTGAAG
>JAQFZC010004457.1:0-16077 GCA_034695205.1 Dicyrtoma fusca | reverse complement strand
GATTGCGTCTTCCTTTCTTTGATCTTCTACAATGTTTTCAATACGGAACTGAGAGAATCGGAAGAGAGAGAGAGAGAAACTAGCTACTCACAACACAATCAATCTACTGGTAAGTGTACCTCCAACTGCTTCACGTCGCAGAGTCTATATGGCAATCACTTTTAAATACCCAAACATTCCTGACAGAACGCACAAAGGGTGTCAGGCTGGCATTGAAAAGACAGCACTCAGAACACTTATCTGCACTGGAATCACAACATTATACTACAGACGATCGAAATTAAAATATACATAGATACGAACATGTTTTAATTTCCTTAAACTAATAAGTAAAAGTTAAAAAGTTAAAATGAATTCTATTCTTCAAACAGGAAGGAACTAAGTGGTTGTACAAGAGTGGAGGAAAAGTAGTTTTGTAGTTTATTCCTCGTCATCGTACTGGTTACGATACCGTGACCGTAAGGATAGGGAAATGCATAGTAAACAGAATTCATGGACGAGCATGTTATTGTCCAGTAGTGGTCCAGGTGGGAGTTGTGAGACTTCGAAGACAAGCAATTCCATGCTCATATCAGTTGTCCAACCTCAGTCAGACCCCAGTGACCTCATGTCACCAACACCAGGGTCATCCTCCACCCACAAAATCTACCCCTACATCCCCTTCCCCGACGGCCCTTGGTCACCACAAAGATTTTGGCAGCGGAAATTATTTTTCTTCCTGTCTGGTTTGATCGTTGGAGTGACGGCAGCAGTCCTTTGGGCTTGTGCATCTACTTTCCTCCTGGAGCTGGACGCAAACGTTCCATTGGCCGTGACATCCTCTCTGCCACCAGGTCACAATGATCCCAACCGAAAAGAGTGTGTCAGTCCAACTTGTTTACAAGCAGCAGGAAGGATACTGTCTCGATTTAGTGATAAATTTGATCCATGTCAAGATTTCTATGGATTTACTTGTGGCAGGTAAGATAATTATACTGATAATAATAATAAGATAATATACTGTAATAATTATTCTATAATTCAATTTTTACCACTATCAAGCCTTAATGCGTTGCACTGTCATTCTGGAAGAAATGTTTTTTTAAAATTAATTACTACATAACATAATATACATACACATATACTATTTGTACAGAGGCATGTAATTATAAGGCATTAACAAAAATTGTACGGATTTACTTTGTATAATACAGCTTCGTGGCGGAGAATGAAGTTCCAGATGACAGCTTTACAAGGTCAACCCTTCAAGAAATGCAGGAAAGCATTCTGATCGATATTAAAAGTTGGTCCTTAGAAAACTTTCACCTTCCTTTTTTAAATTGTGTGTACATACATACCTAGTTTCACATCAAGTTTAATAAGGCACAACATTCTTAAAGCATGAAAGCTGTCATCTCTTTTACAGTCCCAGTTAGATTCATTGTAATTAATCTGTAATAAGAGGGTTGGAAATTGCTTTCACTCCAGATAGTTTCTTTATAATAGACGCGAATAAACGCTTGAACAGAACACCTGGTTAGTTTCCACCTAATAAACACATAGTCCATGCATTATGGATTAGGTGCTATAGATGCCAAAGTAAGTACTTGGCTCATATTTTCCACGTTCGAACTTCAGTTCACATTACTTTTTGTAGTCGTTCATTCAACGATAAGCTACACGCGTCACTTACTTGTAACTGCCTATGGCGGAGTTCTTTCCGATTGTAACGGTCGTAATCGTATGAAGTATGAGTCATTGGATTCAGTCCAGGCGTGAACAGTTTTTAGTGGCTATCGAGCACTCAATTAAGCTAAACGTTGAAGGTCAGACCATCAGTTGCGTTTAATTAATTAGTAGCAATGGCTTACGGCGCTATAATACTAGGTACATCCTATTTAATTTACCTACATACGTCCTCTTTCTTCCTCAAGGCACAAAATGAAAGCAATTCGACATTCTTCCTTTGTCTCTTTTGTCTAAATCAGGATCAAAAATGATTCCGGGTTATATAGTTACTTGAACACATGACAGTGCACTAATGAATTTCCAAACTCTATAGAGAACGTTTCCGTGTTAAACTGTCAATACACTTCTAAGTAATGTTGTTTAGTTATGCATTACACAAGGTGCTTGTGTTTTTCATGGAAATGTCTGTAATAAAACTACCTTTGCTTTCTACTAGAACTAATTGAAGGCTCGACGACGAAGCACAGCACGGTGGCAGTGGAGAAAGCAAAACAGCTTTACAGCTCCTGCATGCACAACAATTTTCGAACTTCTCACTACAGTGACTACAAGTTTCTGCCCATTTACAGTGTTCTCCGGGCTGGCTCCGGGGGAATCGGACATTGGCCCATTCTCCAAGGAACTCATTGGAATCATTCAGAGTATAGTTTAGAACAACTTTTAGCACAATTATTTGCTCATCAAGTTCAAAACATTTTCGAACTATACGTTACGCAAGATGAAATCGATCCGACCAAATATTTACTGGAGGTAAAGAATTTAATTAATGTTATATACTTACCTATATAGTATATAGGTAGCTCATGGCGTCATGTCGTTCAAATTAGGCACGAATGACCGTTGATTAATTGCGGGGCATACTGAGAACAGTTTATTTTTAATCTTGTGAAATACCTATACATTATAGTTTGACAAGGGAAAGCCAGCAATTTTGAAGTCGTTCTTCTTGAATAGTACGAATAATGACTACGTTAAATATGTTCGATCCTACAAACGGCTTCTTCTTGAGTCTGTGCTCATCTTAAGTCATGGGAAGCAAGGAAGCCCCAAAGTTACGCAAGATGTGGACGCAATCTTGCAATTTGAAAGCAGTTTTGCCAAACTTGTTGAGAACTCTAAATGTCACTTTGATGGCTTTGACCTTGTGGGGGGTGATGATAATTACGGGAGGGTTACCATCGGAGATATTCAAAATAGGATTCCACAGGTAGTAGTTACACTAATATTGTGCTGCTTTTCATGGACTTCCAAAATGTTAAAATGATTTTATGAATTTAATACCCTACTGGGAATCATTGTTTACAGATTAATTGGATGGTTTTGGTGCAAAATATTTTTGACAATTTATCTCTGAAAGAAAATGTTACGTCAGATATGATACTCTATTTTCACTGCTCTGAATTTTTCCCCGGGCTTGTATCACTGATTGAGCAAACAGACACAAGGTATTTTTTTCAATGTGTTGAAAAAAATCGTATTAACCATTCAAATTTAACAGTTAATAGTACTGATAACTAGTAAATCTTTTTTTTGAATAATTTAGAACTGTATCAAATTACCTGATATGGCGCTTCGTTTTCCGCTATCTTCCATATTTGGGGAACAAATTTCTTCAGATTTGGATGGAGTTTATGAAGGACGTACCTCAGTCGAATGCAAATGAGGAGCGGTTACATCTCTCAAGGTGAGTTTAAAACTGTCGTTGATGTATTCTTACTCTGCAAATTAATATTTATTACAGTTCTTGTTTTAAATTAAGATAAAAATAATCCATCCGCTTGTTTTCAACAGGTGGAAGCAATGTGCAAGTATTGTAAACGATGGCTTCGGAATGGCTATGGCTCACTTGTACGTCCAACAAAGCTACAAGAATTCAACGGAGGCCACAGTGCGAGAAATGATTCATTATTTAAAGAAAGCTTTTCGACAAGTTATCATCGAACAGCAATGGCTTGACGAGCCCTTCAAAGTTGAACTTATCGAAAAGGTTTGGCTTTCCTTGTCTAGTTCCTGATTCTAAAATTTGGTCAGTAGGTAGTACTAAAGCCACGAAAATAAAAATTAAACTTATAAGCATAGCAAAGTTAATTTGTAACTTGACAGCTTATGAAAATGGGCGACAAGATAGGATATCCTCCGTACATCATGGACGAAAAAGCTTTGGACAAAGACTACGATGGCCTAGAATTCAATGAAACTTCTTTTCTTCTAAATATTTTGAAAATGAGAAAATTTGAAGTTGTTAAAGAACTTAGGAAAGTCCAACGTCGGGTAGACCAAGACAAGTGAGTTTAATAATGTACTTTTCTAGTATGGTATCATAAGAAATGACATAATTTAAAATTTAACTTAAAAGGACCTTTTAAAAATGCATCGGGAGAGAGTGTATGGGTATAAATAATAAATAAATTGGGTGAATTAATTACAGGGATTGGTATATTCAACCTTTGGTGGCCAACGCATTTCACAATCCAACTGCGAATGAAATCGGTGAGTTCCCTTCTTTTTATGAGGCAAATAAATTAATTAATCACTGAAAATAGTGAGAACGTATAACGAAATATGTATACCTTTATGACGCCTTATTAACAGTAATACCTCTCGGGATTCTTCGGTATCCCATGTTCCACGAGAGTTACCCAATGTACCTGAACTTCGCTAATTTGGGAATCGTTCTGGGACACGAGATGACACATGGTTTCGACCATCAAGGTGACTTTTACCAATGAGTTCAGTGCAGAGGTATTTCTTTATATAATTAATAATAAAGACTTGGCTAAATTCTGTGTATTGAATATGAAGGACGCCATTATGACAAAGATGGGAATTTCACCCACTGGTGGCCAGATGATGTTCAATCTGCGTTCAAAACCCAAGCAATCTGCTTTGCGGATCAATACGGGAAGTTCAAAATGCCCCTTGTTGATCAATTTGTGGATGGGAATGACACATTAGCAGACAATGTCTGTGACAATGCTGCACTCCGACACAGCTGGCTAGCTTATCAAATGTGGGCAGATGATAACAACATTGTTGAACCGTTACTTCCTGGTCTGAACTTTACCATTGCCCAAATATTCTACATTACATTTGGACAGGTACAAGACTCAAATAAATTGGAAACAGTACTTGATTATTCCAACAAAATTATTACTATTAGTGAAATTACACCTAAACAGTATCGAAATAATATTTGAATTTGTTATGTGACAGATATGGTGCGAAGTCCTGAACAAGGAAGGCTACCAACAATATGTTCGAGACACGCACAGTCCTGGTCAATTCAGAGCGTGGGGAGTGGCTCAAAATAATCAGGATTTTGGACAAATATTTCAGTGTCCAATCGGAAGTCCCATGAATCCACCTCAAAAATGCTCATTATGGTCCTAATGTCACAATCGTTTCATGTGTCATCCATTACCTGGTATCGTAACCTGATTTATAGCTTCATAGACTCCAATGAAACTACCTACATCCGTACAATATTATACCTAATATACCACTATTACGTATTGTCGATTGATTTCTCTACAAATATATACGCACATTTTTGTGATATTCTGTAGTCAGCTATGTAGCTGTCAGAAAAACGTTAACGTACACATATTACAAATATACCTGTTTATTCATATTTATCATTGCCAAAGTATATGTTTACAATTATACTGTGTATAATATCCATATTAACAATACTACTCTTTAAATCATTAAATATTATCATATTCTTAAGTATTGCAATAATAGTAAGAAGTACTATTAGTGTATTCACGGAACGTAGAACGAAGACATACGACAAACAAACTAACGTAGTGAACTTAATATCAATTTTCTAGAGGTAGTAGAAAAACAAAAATTATAATAAATCAATTGGACAAAAACAAAGCAGTAGCAGCCAACAAACTGTTTAAATAATTATTACGAAATTAACTAGATTTAGAGTATCACCGATTTAAATTTGAGATTTAATTTCATTCTTCAATCTTCTGTAACAATGAACTGAAGTAAGAAATTTGTTAAGGCCCAACAGAGTAACAAGGCGTGAATAATGGTCATCGGGACGGTAAGACTCTTCATTTGATGCTGCCAACGCAAATATAAGCAAATTGGAAGGAAAAAGAGATATACGAAACCACAAATAGACCCTGTAAATCTAATGATTGTTCCAATTTGAGGAAGCTTAATGGCAAACGTGACACAAATGGAAATTATCATAATATTTCCAATCACAGTGTAAAAGAAATTCGGCTCTTTCTTCATGATAGCGTAGAAAACTTGGACGCGTAGAATGTAGACCAAAAGTGGGAAGACTGTCACCATCTGGAAGAAGAGGAAGATCCTTGCTGTGAAAGCCCAAGTGTCGAACGCACGGAAGTTGTTTAGAAAGTTCTGCAACAAATTACCAATTCAAGAAGAAATCAATAAAGATGGTTAATAACCAAGATCTGCTTTTACAATATTCCAAAGTTCTCACATCAATCATCAAAGTTTGTATTCGTTTACTTACATCAGCAATACATGACTTTTCTAGTGGGAAAATTATATAAAACGCTCCACCAACGATGCAGTACGTCATAGCTACAAATAGGTAGGCTATCCCGAGATCCCGTTTCTAAAAATGATGAACGCATAATAATCAGTACATAATTTCGCTCCATTTACAATTCCTTACCCCACAGCAGTAATGACAAACTGTCATTTGGCTGGACTGGTATTATAAACTTACAATAAACAGCTAAATTTTATAAAAAGACAATACAAATATTAATGTTCCAATTTATTACATTGTTTGCTTGATTTCGGTTATTCTTGATTATCGTGACTAAACAGTTGTGCTAAAATAAAAATAGAAAAGAAAATTTTTAAAACTTCTGTGTAAAACTTGACGACTTAGAAATTCAAAAATGTGTAGTTTAGTATCTTAGTCAGCAATGACCAGTGAACACTCACAATAAAGAAAGCCAGGGAAAGAGTTCCGGCTAAAGCAGGAAATCCAGATTTGTATAACGGCATGAAATGAATGTTAGTTTTATCGCTTATGTTTACGTTTATCCCATACTTCGTCCACTTCACAAACACAAAAACTAGTAGATACATCACGGACAATGTTCCTGAAAATCAATGAAATATGCATTTTGAAAAGCTTATTAGGTACTTTTTCCTTGTTTTTAAATAGTGACGAAACAAGAAATTTGTTCACACTTACCAAGAGAATTAAACTTGGTAAAAAAGGATGTGGAGCGAATGCACGAGAGTGGTCCTAAAATCGCAATAAGAAACAATGGAACCGTCCTATAAAGGTCCCAATATTTGTGGAATTCGTCATCCTTGCCAACATCTGTGTCACTATCATTGTCAGATGGACAGAACACTAGATAAAACGTCAAATAATGTAATTCACCCAGCGTTTAGTTAAATAATTAAGCATGCATCTGTAAAGTGATTTAATGTAAAATGAATACAAATGCTAAAATTAAAATAATTACTGTCAGGAATGGATGAATTGAATTGTGTGGTGTTGTCTATTGAGGAGTGAATAAAATCCACTGTGTGGTAAAGGAAATTACTCATCAGTACCCAGTAGACCAACGATGCACCCAATAAGGTTGCAGCCGAGAAGACGACAGCTACCACTTCCGCCCACCTTCCAAGCAGTCTTTTGCAAAGGACTGCAAAATCTGATATGGCTGAGCTCTCTAAAATATAAAATTATCCGTTGATTGCACAGGCCAAAGAGAAAATGTGGTAAGATAAATAAATGCTTACAGTTATTAGTTAAAGTTGAGATTGCTTACGGTGAGCCTCGAAACACTCGAGAATTCGGAAGGCAGTATAGAAGCAAACACCTGCCATGGCACAAAGTAGAAGTATCCCAGGAACTACACCAGATTTTTCCAGTGCCCATGGCATGCTCAATAAAGATGTTCCCATCATAGTATTCCATAAAGCAAATCTAGTAATGAGACCTCAAAATTATTAATACAACGACGGTAATTAAAAATGATAAAAATTAAGCAAAATCAGCGCCTTACATTGTGACAACACTAGCTTGTTTACCATCCGATGAGTACATAAATTGTGGGTAAAAGAACTCGGAAGGGATAACATGGGGAGGGATGAGAAGGATTCCATCGTCTTCTGCCCGATCCGCATCTCTTCGAAGTCGATTGTAGTACAGATACCGGCTGTAATTAGCCCTTTCAGACCAGAATTCCTCACTTTGTTCGCTTGCATTTATGCTGGAGTGCTCGATAGGGTTAGTATAATGGTACGGCCGTCTGAATCAAAAAATTACATAGCTTTTATTAGAGTAACCTTTTATTAAAAAGTACAAAAACTAAATGAATTGCAAAAATAATTAGGAAATCATTTAAATACTGGACAGCTGTACCTCTTATGCTGACTGCCTGGTAGTAACCCATCTGACTCTGACATCCTGACGGTGTGCCGCTGTCAACTTCACCATTTATTGCCAGTAAAGGCTTGTCCTTGTCTCCTTGTATCGTCGTTCGTCGTGTCGGGACGTAAGTAGTTGGACTCTAGTTTTAAATTTTAAACTAATCAACTTAAGAAAATAAGAGCAATAATCGTCTTTGACTTGCAGCTGATAACGAGGATGCGTCAATATGACAAAACTGACAAAGATACTAACAAATTGGATTGCACTGGTCAGCCCTTATCTAAAGAATGTGAATGTTACGGTAGTTAAGATTGTGTGTGTGTGTGTGTGAATTCGAGTAAGGAGGCGAATGAGTGCCTCCTTTAAAATTGTCTAATAGAAATTGTCTAATAGAACTACATCGACACTGAGAAGCGTTTTACAACTTATTACGATATTTGTTTACCACTGTTTAAGATAAAATTAATATATATTATCTGTCCAGGCTGGTTTATATTAAGTACATGTAGGGTTGCACGTCTGTCTGCCATTTCTTTGTAACTTATACTTTAGTAAGCTTCCATCTTTCGTTATATTCCATAATCCATAATTCGTAAATTGTATATACTATAAAAATAATGAAATATCTAGATACTTTAATACTACTTGCTTTTACATTTTTTAAATCTACCAAATTTCCGAAACTAAAATCCAGGGACACACAATAAATCAAAGCTTATACAAATTAATCGAATGTCCGATTAGATCGATTAGAAGACTCCTAAGCAACTTCTGACTGAACAGACCACTGAAGTGACCGAAGGTATTACTAATAAATAAATATAGGTAACCTTTATCCATTCCCCACAGTCTCATTACATACGCACTCAACAGTTGACAGTCTATGTGTCGCATAATCCATTGTAAAAACACTAAATAAATAATTTAATTAAATAAATTGAATCTATTTTCACAACCAAACAAATATAATTTTAGCTTGCCATTTTCTTACATATTGTGCATGTAGGGAGCTCGTGACTTGAACGTCGTTAAACTCCAAAACTCTCCATGATCCAAATTTTTCCTTTCGATGTTCGAAAGAATGCACTGCACAGCTGATTTTTTTTTATAATTTACTTAATTATATTATGACTCATGTAAGCATGGATGATTGATCGAACTTGAGTTCAACAGGAATTTTTCCACTGTCAACTGTAATTTAGTAATAATAAACAACAAATGACGATGACGAATTCACGATTGACGATGAACACAAAACAATCACGTACGTACAACGATGCGACAAAAACAATAACAGTTTCTTATTCTTCCTGGTCCCTGGTCACTGGCCACTGGTCATCTACAGGAGCTTCTATTTTCAATCAACTTTACGAATCAATCTCGCTACTGACTGACTGACTGACATTTCTTTATTGTAAAAAATAAAATCTTGCTTGTATAATTAAATTAATAGCCATCAACAACGAACAACCCAACAACAAACGATCAGCAGCGATGGGCTACAAAGGCAAACTGTGTGTGTACCTAAATAACATTTATAATCTTTAATTTGTGTAATAGATTAAAATCAGGCATGGGTATAGTCGATACTGATAGAGGGGGAGGATGAGGAAGTGTTCAGCTACTAACTATGAACTACTAGCAACTCTGATCTGACTAGTATGTCAGTGTATACGTAATTAAGTTGTAAAAGTATTTAGTAAAAATATTACCAGTAATGACTGCTGACGGGGAAGTTTATATAGTGTCTACTAGTGAGCTAATGGCTTCTTGGCTTCGCTTCATGGTAATTGATTTATTTATGTTAATCAATATGATTATATATAGATTAGTAATTAACTATTTTACTTATCTATATATTTAAATGGCTAACAGAGTTGCATAAGCCTGTCCTAGTTCCTTTCGCTTATGCAAAAATAGGCTTGAATTAAAAGTTATTCATTAGCCATGCTGGTACTGTTACAACAACTGTTCCTGCGTATGTAAACCTGTTGTGTAAAAATTCCCGCTTTCCCCAAGGATACACTTGAAGGATAGCCGGATGTCAAGATGTCAACAAGTCAAATTTTTGGCCATTTTGGCCATCGTCGTCATGAGTCAATCACAGGGGACCACCACGAGTAGTGCATGCAAATGTGTGCAGCATAGAATGAATAGGGACGAGAGCAGAGTAGTAATAATAATTACATTTAATCTGTGTCATCGCTGCCCATAAATAACTAGGTTGAGGTTAAAGGGGACCACCAAAATCAAGATCATCCAAAACACATATTTTGTTATCAATGCTTCTTTAACTAAATCAAAGCTCATTATTAATTTTGCATGCATGCAATTATGTTAGTATGTATTTAAAAAAGGACAAAAAAGAAGGTAGAATGGAAGAGCCCCAGATTATATTTTTTTCATGTCCACTTGTTGTGATGGATTATTGGTGATGGAGACATTCACGAGTATGAGAGCTCTATAGAGAATTCTAATAAATAATTTGTTTTTCTGAAAACTGAAAGTTATGTTATGAGTGAGTTGTAGTAATGATATAATAAAAAGATTTGTCCAAATTACAACGGACAAGGACAATACCGTAAAGGATGTAGGTTTGCATACGTGCTCGGGAGATCGTTGAGATAGTTAGTACAAATGATTCACGGAATTTTTTATTCTCTAATTATTCGTTTTTAATCAGACTGCTTTGAAAGTTTGGACTTTGAGTTATAAAATTATTACGAGGACATACTGTGTATTAATGAATAATTTTATGAATACTAGTAATACAAGGAATTAACTTGCTCAGCAACTTATTTGAGACAAAGTAGTTACTTTTTTAACAAGGAAGCTACATAGGTATGTATGTACTTAATACTGGATACTAACAAGAGGCAGACGAAATCCACTAAGATAACAAATTATTGGTTTCGATAACATGACATAAAAAATGTATTAGCAGCGACGAGACTATTGAGTTAAGAGCCAGCTTAGTAAAAATACGGAGACTGTTAGCTGAACGACTAAGACTAAATAAAAGTGAAGGTCAATTAGCTTTCCCACGACCACGGAATAGTGGTTTCTTCTGTCTGCTCACAATCAATTTAGCAGGCTTTGTTTTGGAAGAGGACGCCATGTCCACGGCGGCAGTTAGCGATTCTGAATGGATTCCAGCGTACAAAAGGGATGCAGCTTGAGCACTATCAAGTATTTCCTCCAGTTGTTTTTCACTGAGATCAGCCAATTCTTGCAATGTACTGCATCGACTTAGAAGTGCATACACATTTCGGGAATCTATACCAGGCATCTTGGAGAGAAAGGAGTGACCGATAGGATTGTACTTTGTTGATATGTGCTCGCCAATTGATTCTTTTTGTATTGCTAAAGCTTCTTCAGCATTTGGTTGTTCTTTCCCTTTTTTCAGTTCCTGAGAAAATCAGCCAATGTTCCACAAAAGTTTTAAGAAATAGAGGGAACAATACAGCCTATAGATATAATATAATGGATACTAACTACATATCAGGTATGTCATATTTTATACCTGAAATATTTCCGAAGTGTAATGAGCACCGGGAGACCATATAATTCTTAAATTTGGAAAGTTCATTGTAAGCACTTGTAACTTAGGCATCACTTGCGCTAAATCTGTATTGAAGAGTAAATCAAACAATAATTATTATTATTGTAATATTTATAATATATGACAAGAAACAGAAAAAAACAACCGTCAAGATGTAGAGTGCTTTCTTACCATTTCGCCTTGTGTAATTAGTATTGACTTTTTGCTCATTTTCTATAAGAAGGACCGGCTTTTTATAATGTCGCCCCATAGCTTCTGCTTGTTTGTACAATCTCCCAGTATTAAGACTTCCAATGAGATCAGAAATCGATTTTCTTTCTACACACAGTTCTGGAGTGAGGATGTAATCTCCAACATCTAGTGTTAAAGGCTCCAGGTCAATGCCCCTTTTATGGAGTAAAGAAGGAAGCTCCGAGCGAAATTCTCGAATATCGACTAAAACAACATCTCGAGTACCTAAAATGTTGCAAACATGGTTATTAGTTGGTAATTAGATGATCATACATTATGGTTACTTTTATTTGGATGAATATTAAAAAGTAATTTATAATATTAAATTAGTACAATATTGGCATAAAAATAATAATATTAGAGCTGTTTAAAAAGAAACCTTCAGCAGGCGCTTCCATATTCCGTCGGGATTGAGAAGCCAGGGAAGAAGTAGCATCGCTGGCCCGTGATGGATCTCTCCACAAGTCTTGGTTTAACTCATCCTTTGCTTCTCTTTCATTCGGTACAACCTAGTCAAACAAGGACGCGAAATGTGATGAAGGTTCAAAAGGTTCAAAACGAAAAATTAAACTAACCTAGCAATTAGGTGTTATGTCTTATGTTCTAACCATTGATGCTTTTTCTTCAATAAGTTTCTCGAATGCAACTTTTTCTCTTTTGATTGACGTCAAGTAAATTTGCTCTTCCACAGAATTCCGAAACGCAAGAAAATAAACTCTAATATTTTGTTGGGCTGCCATACGAGCTCTGTGAATTTCAATTTGACGGATCAGCTCCAACTCTACAAACAATGTATTCTACATCAAGTCTCAAATTAAGACGTCAAACATTGCTATATATTGTTATTGAAAGCAGTTAGGCAGTCAAAAATTACCCGGGTCAAATAATACAATAACATCTGGCTTGAGTTGTAGAAGAGTTTCAGGAACACTGAAAGCTTCATCCTCATTAACGTAACGAAATGGTTTAATCAGAACTGGGCACGGAAGAACTTCTACACTTTCATATTTTCTTTTAATCTGAGTTAAAGTTACTTGTATTTCCTTCTTACTGCCATTCTCCTCGCTATCGAGCTCATGCTCACTATCACCATTACCATTGCCTGTCGAAACTTTACGAAGTTTAGCATTACTTGGTCCTGTGTTGTTCATTTCCTTCCTTTTCAAATTAGCAGAATTTAGTTTGGACACCAGGTCTTGGGGTAAATCAATTTTTACATTTTCACTGTTACGGGCTAGTTTACCCATCACTTCTAAACTACCGTCAGTTAAGTAATCTTTTAGTATTTCACAACCTCTCGAATCTTCAACAAATATTAAAGTTTTTAAATCTGGGGATTTCATTGAAATATTTGCTTTAGGATCAGAGTTAAGGTCACCCGTATCACTATCATTATCACTGTCATGAACGACTGCTTCCTTCGATCTTTTTGCACTCTGTACAAAAATATCATTTAATATTTCACTGACAGCTAACCACTTTGGATGGACTTCTGGTTGGAAGACGGTCTTTTTGTTATTATCTCCATTACCAAAAGACTCAGAGATAGCATCATTTTCCTTCTTTTTCTTAGGCGGCTTTAAGATTCTAGCTTTTGCAGCTAAAATCACTTTTTCCGCTGAGGTAGATAAAACCCATGATGACTTAAATGCCATTTCACTTGACGTGTACTTGCATAGGGCAGAGTAGAAGGAAACACAGTCATATTTTGTGAGGTAAGTTAGTAGGACGCGAAACAATTTTATGTCATTCAAAAGTTCTTTGGCTTTGTTATTAGTTGTGTTCCACTCAACATCCATATGTGCTCCGACAATTTTCTGAAACCCATCCGTGAGTGCTGTTTCTGCATTTATATCCTCGTCGTTCATAGCTGGAACAAGTCTCTTCAGTTCAGACACAGACCAGCTGACCAAATCAAGCAAGTTTGACTGGATTTCGCGCATTTCCTCTGTTAAATTTAACTGGATTTCAACCACATTATTTAGTTCAGGATCATTTTGAATACTGAGTGATTCTTTCACCAGAGCATGGAACCTAGGCCACAATGAAACATTTGCTAGAAAGCAAGAACGCATGACACGGTTCAAGCGAGCAAAACCTAGCAGAAAGGATGTCGGAGACTGGGAAAAAGCCTTTATAAATCCTGTTTTGTTCTTCGTTCGATAAAGACGTAGGATAAATGCTTCCTGTAGGAGAAACAAAGACAAGGTCAAATAATTCTGGAGTTGTAATGCATAAACAAAATATCAATCATAGCACAAACACACAAAAACAAAACAATAAAACACTTTAGTACCTGCGAATTCTCGACCATATTGTGAGCTCGTAGCAGTATTAGCCCTGTGACTTTATCGATAGGAAATATTTCTTTGAGGAAATCCATAACCATTATTCTGCTTGTGATGAAAAAGACTCCACCATTGGCGTACATCTGCTTTCTGTCGTTCGCCAAGTACTCTTCACTAGTTATTGAGTAAACTTTTTCATTTTGAAGCTTTTGTTTAAAATAAGTTTCTTCTCCTTTCGTTGATCCCAGAACGAACACAAGGCTAGTTTCTGTCGTGTAGGCTTTCAATATATTTTGCATCACCTAATAATCAAGAATACCGACACTGAAGATAGACATTATTCCAAGACCCCTGCCCTTTCGACATACGGAACCGATTTATTTTTTACACTGAAAACTAGTTTGGCTTTTAACATGATATTTATCACAAATAAATTGTATCAACAAGAAGATTTTATTTATTTTACTTACCACTTCTGTAAGAATCCCTTTCCCAAAGATGAACAATTCATTTTCATGGATTGCATCCAGGAAAAGCTGATTTTCGTAGTCCAACATCTTTTCAATGCTTGGACTTCCGGTTGTGAGCAAGAAAACAATGTTTACAGCATTTCCGATAACTATAAGAGAAGCACAATGAAACTTTTAATCAACCAAGGGAGGCAATGAATGCATGAAGGAGTACATTATAAATAGTTTTACTACCACATACTCATTACTGCATTTAACAACTGAAAGCTATCTAATTAAGTATACACAGACAATGTATCAACCACACACAAAGCTTACAGAATTTAGTTGTCCGTGTGTGGTTGCAGTGGTACAATTGAGATTACTACATATACCATGCTACAGCTGATAGCTGTCACCACTATTTAGTTTAAATGACATCAAGGCAACGATGTATGTATACTGTATAGTATAACTACTAACAACTAAGATTTACAATTTGAAGATAATTAACTCACGACTTAAAACACTGACTGGTAGGTACAAACTTAAGAAAAAACACAACCCTAGCTCAATATTGTTTGCCCATTTAGCATACTTTCTAATTGATGTATTTTTAAAATTTATAGAACCTAATTTGCAATAAACCACAGACTAGAAATAGAAGGAAGTGCCGCTTACCGCAGCTATCAATATCGCTCCACTAACAAATAAAAAACAGCAATATAATAATATATATTACACGTCAACAGTCAACAGTGTCAACACAAAATAAAAATAATAATATAAATAAACAAAAATAAAAATAGACGGTGTCATCATCAAATCATCATATGAATCACATTTATTCTAGTCATACATACAATCATCCTAGAACCCAGATATTTTTGTATAATTATAATTATGTATGTGGTTCAGACCAGACAAAGGCGATCGATCGTCGGTCGACCGGGCAAGAATTCAGTTTTAGGTACTTTGATTTTCTTATTGTATTTTACAATCATAATTCACCATGAATTGCCATAATAAAGTGATAAGGTAATATACATAACATCTACAAATTATAATATATACTTTTAAAAAAGTTGCAATTGCATTTTATACAAAAACTATGAACTGTCAAACTGTCAACTCTATGTGGGTAAGCGCCTACTATCTGTATTTGGTATTTCACACTGCCTCCGCAAATTAATTTAATTATTACAATTTATCTACTTACAAATACTTACAATGCAATGAATTATTGTACTGCACTCAAACTGTATTCACAGTGCGTACAATTGTTAAAGCATTTACAACAAAATTTGGAATGATGAATGATTGTATAATTGTAATACTATTTGGCACTAGGACGTAAAGAACGAGAATGGGCAGTGTGTATAATAAACACTTGGATATTTTGAATCGCTGCAAGTTAGCCGA
>JAQFZC010004456.1:0-16081 GCA_034695205.1 Dicyrtoma fusca | reverse complement strand
TTTTCAAAAAGGTCAAAACAAGTAAATAACACTTTGAAAAGGTCAAAAATATAGAAATTACCGTTTTCAAAAACATTTAAAACTAATTATATTACCGTTGCGAAAAGGTTAAATTAAATCGCGTAGAAAAGTTATGACCTCTACTTATAGAAAACCGATGGAATCCGTTCGCATTCTTTGCTGGGTCATGACGAGTCCGGAAACGTATGAGAAAAAAGCGGTTCATGTGAGGGCAACGTGGGGGCGTCGCTGTAACAAACTTCTTTTTATGTCTTCAGAAAATGGTAATTTGATTAATCAAAATAAATACAAAAGCTATTTAATTCATATAAGATTCATGTAAAATTTTACTTTATATTATATTTCCTCATCAATTAGATACAGAACCAGGGGTCATAGCATTGCCAAAGGTCCCAGAAGGCTACGACTGGCTTTGGATAAAAACTCAGGAGGCCTTTAGATACATTTGGACCCATCATAGGAACGATGCAGACTGGTTTCTTAAAGCAGATGATGATACTTACGTCATTGTAGAAAATCTTCGTCATTTTCTCTCGAGACAGAAATATTTGGACCCTATTTTCTTTGGGTGTCG
This sequence comes from Dicyrtoma fusca, assembly GCA_034695205.1. Taxonomy (NCBI): domain Eukaryota; kingdom Metazoa; phylum Arthropoda; class Collembola; order Symphypleona; family Dicyrtomidae; genus Dicyrtoma; species Dicyrtoma fusca. Next base: position 15,486 of record JAQFZC010004456.1, on the reverse strand, counting down.
CTTCCACTCATTTGACAAGGAGTACAAGAATGGCTTTATGAGTGGAGGGGCTGGTATACGGAACCTACAATTATTTATATTGACTTTTACTAATACGAATGATCTATCTTTAACCTTTTTGAAACGGTAATTTACTTTGTTTTGACCATTTTGAAAACTGTTATTTACTAGTTTTGATCGTTTTGAAAAAGTAGTATTTACTTGTTTTGACCCTTTTGAAAAAGTGTTGTTGGCTAGTTTTGACCGTTTTGAAAAAGTGTTGTTGGCTAGTTTTGACCGTTTTGAAAAAGTGTTATTTACTACTTTTGACCGTTTTGAAAAAGTGTTGTTGGCTAGTTTTGACCGTTTTGGAAGTGTTATTTACTAGTTTTGACTGTTTTGAAAAAGGCTTCATTTACTAGTTTTGACCGTTTTGAAAAAGTGTTATTCACTAGTTTCGACAGTTTAAAAAAAGTTAATGTATAGAATTAAACACTTTTGTAAAGCATTCTTTCCATGGTTCCGAACAGATTAAATAATTTGTCTATACAATTGTAGGTTACGTCCTAAGCAAAGAAGCTGTCCGAAGATTTGCTGCCATGCCAAGGGATCACAAATGTTTTAAAACTCCGGATGGGAATGAAGATGACGAGATGGGTAATTAACTTAAAATACATAAAATATGTTAAAATGATGCTTCTTTCACCTTTTGTGGAAATAAATTAAAACTAGAATCGAATAAAAGTACTCATTTAATAATTTCCAGGGAAATGTCTCGAGGACGTTGGGGTGGTGGCTGGAGATAGTCGTGACGAGAGCGGTCGCCATCGATTTATGCCTCTCAGTACTGACCTTGTGAACCTGCCCAAGGGAAATGGCAGCTTTTGGTACTGGGGCCATAGTTTTTATGCACAGGAAGAGGTACAATACTACTAGTACACAAAAATAATACAAAGTTGTATGATATTTATGTTACTTTTAAAAGAACAAATTCTTTTTTAATTTTAGAAAAAGGAATGCTGTTCAGACACTGCAATAGGCTTCCATTACATTGTACCCACAGAGATGCATTTAATGGAGTATTTGGTCTACCGTCTCAAGCCATTCGGATTTCCTGTATTATCTCCAGTGTACAATCCTTACAGTTAAATGCCAAGTTCAAGAAAAGCTAATTTATATTGCTATACATATATAGCTATTATATAGCTATTTATTTTGTTTAAAAGACAGATTCTACTGAATTGCATTCTTTAACTATATAGTTATAGTAAAAAAAAAAAAAAAAAAAAACCTAGAAGCGCAAAACCAAAACTAACATTTAAATTAAACGTAATTACTGGAGTTGTTTGACATTTAGCGATTTTACTTAAGCTGAGTATAGCTTTCACAAAATCAATGATGGCTTTACGGATTTGAGTTAGTAATGTGGGTGTTGTACGACTATACAGATGGATGGATGTAGATTTAATCAGTGATAATGATTGGGCTGGGCTCTAACGTAATCTCCAGATTACTCTTTAAATGTGCAAATCCTAATATGATTATCATGTCCCAACTGGTGCAATACAAAACTATAGTGATAAGTGAAAACCTTTTATTTGCTTTTCAAAGGGGATAAACATTTATCGCTTCCGGAAAATGTATCTGTCGCCCTTCCAATTCAATTATTGAATGGAACAATAATACGATTTAGCGAGAATAAATAATATTTTCACCATCATGCATCAGAGCATTAAGGAAGGTTACACCGCACCATTGCGTTAGTTTAATTATATTTTGTGATTTTGCTGGATTCTGAAGATAATTCTTGGGTCAATAGAGCCCAGTGCAGTGGCAGTGACAGTGAGCAATAAAATTGCCCTTCAAGCTCAGCGACAGTATAAGCTCCAACTGTCAATTGCCATACTGTCTTTAGCATCGTCGTCATTTCAGTTGTCAGTCGATCATCGTTTGAAGATTCTCTAGCAAGTCAAGTAGGCGGTAGCCAACTCTCAAAATCATTCAAAATCCAGCAGAAAAAAGCTAAAATACAGTGGTTTTAATTTCTGTAATGTTTTGTGTGAACAAATATACTCGTTTGATTTCTTGGGCAATACTGCCACTGTTAGGGGCTTTAATTATTTTATATGCGAATACTGTAATTGGTACTATTGGTGTAACTGACAGAACTGAAGCCACCGAACTACATTTTAACGATGTATTTGGAAATGTGAGTTTAAATAATGGTAATAGGGCTTTGAAGACGAATGAAATAAATGGGATTGAAGGTGACAGGCCCCTCTATACTACAGAAAACATTAAATTGTGGGGCTGCTATCTGTACTATTCTGACGGCTGGTCCTGGCAAGCTCATTCGACCGATGAGGTGTACGAAGAAAATATCAGCCCTGATTTCTGTGTCAACCATTGCGTAAGTAATTTAATTAAATCTCATGTGTATATCCGGTATAATGTACAGCCTAAGTACTTAATAATAATAATTTATTGCTTTTTTTAAAAAAAAAATGCTTAGGTCACAGTGTCATCAAGGTCAATTTATTCAATTGCTGTCATTAAAGGCCATCTTTGCAATTGTTTGGGCTGGACAGACCTTAAATTAACTAGAATCTACGAAAACTATTGCCATTTCCCGTGCACTGGAAATAATAAAATTTCAAATTCGGGGGATCCGGCGGATTGTGGTGGTAATCTCGCCACGTCCGTCTACTGCCTTAGTGATGACCCAAAGTGCCAGATGGAAAATCCTGACAGAATCTCCGCAGTTCGAGGAATCTTCACCCGTTTCATGGTGGACGAGGAGGATGAGGAGGGCAAGAGTTCAACAAGTCTGGGGACGCAGGAATATTCAAGTCCGGCCCAAAATTGTATTGAATGTGTATCTGGAGAAGTTTGCCTTTACGTTAATGGTACAAGAATATAATTATGTACATAGTTTTTAGTATTACGCACAACTTTTCATTTCGAGTTTATTAATGAATTAAATTATAGTACAATACCGTAATTCCACCTTTTTGAAACGGAGATACATCTAGTTTTGTATGATTTTGAAAATAACAATTTCTAGTTTGGACCTTTTTGAAAATGTTAATTCCTTGTTTCAACTATTTCGAAAATGTGTATTCCGTGTTTTGACCTTTTTGAAAGTACTAAATGCGTGTGCTTATTCGACTTTTTTTTAAATGCTAATTTTAAATTTATTTCACCTTTTCAAAAAAGCTGATTTTAAAATTTCACCTTTTCAAAAAAGCTAATTTTAAAATTTCACCTTTTCAAAAAAGCTAATTTTAAAAATTCACCTTTTCAAAAAAGCTGATTTTACACCTTTTCAAAAAAGCTGATTTTACACCTTTTTAAAAAAGCTGATTTTAAATTTATTTCACCTTTTCAAAAAAGCTGATTTTAAATTTATTTCACCTTTTCAAAAAAGCTAATTTTAAAATTTCACCTTTTTTAAAAAAGCTAATTTTAAAATTTCACCTTTTCAAAAAAGCTAATTTTAAAATTTCGCCTTTTCAAAAAAGCTGATTTTACACCTTTTCAAAAAAAATATTTTAAAATTTCACCTTTTCAAAAAAGCTGATTTTAAAATTTTACCTTTTCAAAAAAGCTGATTTTACACCTTTTCAAAAAAGCTGATTTTAAAATTTTACCTTTTCAAAAAAGCTGATTTTAAAATTTTACATTTTCAAAAAAGCTGATTTTAAAATTTTACCTTTTCAGAAAAGCTGATTTTAAAATTTTACATTTTCAAAAAAGCTAATTCTAAAATTTCACCTTTTCAAAAAGCTAATTTTAAAATTTCACCAGTTTAGCTACTAACCAAAAGCTAATTTCTAGTTTTAACCTTTTTTAAAAAGTTAATTTGTACAATGAACAGTTTTGTAAAGCCGTATTTTATGGTTTCCCAGTTCCCAAGAGATTAGAGATTAATTATTGTGGTCGAGCCTCCACACTTATCATGGTACTAGCAGAGAAGAATTACGGTACTTAAAATCATATTTATTTTCGTTATAGTTTGCCTCACAAATTATTTTGAATTTTGTAGGTTTCGCCCAGAACCAAGACTATTTCCCACTCAATAATCCCAGAGCCTGTGCCATTAATTGTAAGAGGCTCAGAACTGACAGTATCAATTACACTTCAGTTCGCCTGGGTTGGTATGGTTACGCTGAGATTTTTTACCCTATCTGTGTTTGTGAAAAGGAAGACCCGTTTAAAAGTGACCGTTTCCAGGTCGTCGGGGACGAGAAGTGCAGTAGCCCTTGTCCAGGGAACAGCAGTGTTCAGTGTGGAAAGCCAGAGACCTTCTTCAACGTGTACCACATTACCTCAGACTTTATGGACAATGACGAGTACTACCATATAGACGATACGGACGATGACACAACAACAACGACGGAAATTTCAACGACGGTCGTCACATCGAGGTCACCCGAGTCAACGGAACCCACCCAAAGTACGTTCATAATTGCACATTTTCTTTAGTGGAAATTGTGTTTTTGATTGTTAAAGTACGAATTGTCTCCGTACTTTTGGAAAAGAAGTTTCAAAATTTATTTCAGTAATCTTAAAAAGGTGCAAAATGTCCCAATTGCGTGTTTCTGAAGAAGGTACAAAATGTCATACTTGCATAAGCTTGAAAAGGTGCAAAATCTCGTATTTGCACAATCCTAAAAAGGTCCAAAATGTCACAATTGCGTGTCTCTGAAAATATTCGAAATATTACATCTGTGTGTTTCTTAAAAGGTACAAAAAGTCGTAGTTGCACAATCTTGAAAAGGTGCAAAATGCTTTATTTGCACAATCCTGAAAAGGTCCAAAATGCTTTATTTGCATAATCTTGAAAAGATGCAAAATGCTTTATTCGCACAATCCCGAAAAGATGCAAAATGCTTTATTTGCATTATCTTGAAAAGGTGCAAAATGCTTTATTTGCATTATCTTGAAAAGATGCAAAATGCTTTATTCGCATACTATTGAAAAGGTGCAAAATGCTTTATTTGCATTATCTTGAAAAGATGCAAAATGCTTTATTCGCATACTATTGAAAAGGTGCAAAATGCTTTATTCGCATATTATTGAAAAGGTGCAAAATGCTTTATTTGCACAATCCTGAAAAGATGCAAAATGCTTTATTTGCATAATCTTGAAAAGATGCAAAAAGTCGTATTTGCACAATCCTGGAAAGTTTCAAGATAGTTTAATTACAAAATTTTGAAAAGATGCAGTATATCGTATTTGCATATGTTTCTGAAAAAGTACATAAAAAATATAATTTAAAAGTGGAGATGACCAATGAACGACTTTATACATATTTTATATTATGTACATTAAAAGAGTTAAAAAGCATCATTTTGCAACCTCAGTAATGATAAAGCCCGACCTTTCTAATTGTATTCAGACCCAACATCTGGCTCAACTGAATCTAATGTCAATACCACTACTAATCCTACACCAAGGCCAACCACAGCTTACACCGAAGCAATCCCAGACGCTACTACACAAGTCACTGCTACTACCCGAGAACCTTCCACTAGTACGACGGAATACCCGACTGTTTGTCCATTAAAATGCCTAGCAACTGGCGATTACGGCGAAACTTGGCACGGCTGTCCGGGGCTGCAAACGCTAGATTGCACTGAGATTGGACGGAAAGGAATTGCAACTTGGGAATGCTTGAGGAATGGAACTTACAGAGAGAAGGCAAACTACACCGGCTGTAGAACGCTTTGGTATGATCACATGGCTGACCAAGTCCGTAACAAAACGGATGGAGGCGTAAGTTCATTAATAATTATTACCCTTAGCTTCTTTGGAAATGGGAAACCATGGAAAGAATGCTGAATGAAAATGTTCATTCGACAAATTAACTTTTTCAATAAAGCCAACACAAGAAAACTAACGTCTGCAAAACATTAAAAACTAGTAAACATCATTTTCTAAAACGCCACAACTAGAAACTAATATTTTCAAAACGGTGAAAACAAGGAACTAACTTTTTCAAAAACGATGAAAACTAGTAAAGATCATTTTTTAAAAGGTCAAAACTAAAGATTGACACTTTCAAAAAGTTCAAAACTATGAATTAACACTCAAAAAAAGTCAAAACTCGAGGTTAACACTTTCAAAAAGGTCAAAACTAGAGATTAACACTTTCAAAAAAGGTCAAAACTAGAGATTAACACTTTCAAAAAAGGTCAAAACTAGAGATTAACACTTTCAAAAAAGGTCAAAACTAGAGATTATCACTTTAAAAAAGGTCAACACTATGAACGACCACTTTCAAAAAAGGTCAAAACTAGTAACCAGCGCTTTTAAAAGGGTCAAAACTAGACATTAACACTTCCAAAAAGGTCAAAAGTATGAATTAACTCTTTCAAAAAAGGTCAAAACTAAAAATGAGCACTTTTAAGAAGGCCAAAACTCTAGTTTAACACTTTCATAAAGGTCAAAACTGTAAATAAACAATTTTAAAAGGATATAAAACAGGAATATTACCGTTTTGAAAAGGTTAGTCAATATTGAATAATCATTTTGAAAATTAAAAAAACAACCCTTTTTGACTCGTTATTACAGAAACCTTTGCCAAAGGACGTTTCCGAAACCCTGCTAACAGAGATGAAGGAGCTCTGCACCGTAACAGAAGCTCAAACTAAGCCATACATGGGTCACGAAATCGGGGATATTGCTTCCCTTTTGTGGACCATCGTCAAAAGCACCAAACTAGACAGTCAAAGGGATGGCGAAGAAGTTCTAAAGAAGGCAATGGACTTGCCAGGATTATTACTTGTCAACTCGGAACCATGGAACGAAATTCGTCAAGTACTTTTTCAATCCATAAAATAGTCAGTATTTAATCTTGTAGATTAATTCCCTATAATTTCATTAACATTTAGCACCTTTAGTTCTATTAAATTATTTTAGGATTCAGAAAAGGCTAAAATGGGCAGCGACTTGGTGTCCCTAATGGAACGAAGCAGTTTTACACTTTACAACACAGTTAAAAGTGATAACTACCATCACAATTTCCACCCCAGCAGCTTCAACTCCTACCAAGATAATCTGGTAACCTTTGGGACCGGAAGTAAAGTTGCATCTAAACAAGCTAAGCTAAGCTTTCCCATAAACGCCCCATCAGGAAGCTCCTCCATTAGTCTGGAGAAAGGCTGGGAATTACTAGTGAATGAGTCTGCTTTTGTAGGGGTCAGTATTAGCTTAGAGCACATACGAAACATTTTTTCACCCAAATTGATCAGGTAAAGGTGTTTTTTGTTAGATCGATATTCATCAGAGCTAAATAAATATTTGTTTTATACCTTTCCTGCTAATCTTTCTTTTAATTTAGTTGGAAACCAAAAGACTCGGATAAATCAACAAATAGTGTTGTGAACAGTAATCTAATTTCTTTACAAATCGGAGTTAATAATTATTCTAGTGAATCAAGGCACCTTGGCGGTAAGAAAAAATACAATTTGTAATAAATAGTAAATTAATAACATTGTGTTCTGTACAAACTTCTTAACATTTAAAATCAGGAAGCAAAGCAATTGTAGTGCTTGAGCATGCAGTTGAAGCCTGGGGAGACAAAAGTCAAACCATTCCACGAAAATTACACGAAGGCGAAACAGCCAAGGTGGCGATGGGAAGTGCAGTTTGTGTTTTCTGGGATGTTATAAAGGGGTTAGTTAGTTTTTTTTAATCAAAAGATGATTACTTTTTATATGAATTGTTGAAAGTAAGATTAAATAATGCACTTTTATAAATTACACTTTTACTAGTAAATGGTCCAAGGACGGGTGCAAAGTAGTGAAAATGACACGCACTCACACGGAATGCGAATGCGACCATCTCACATCCTTTGCTGTTCTGATGGACACTCATAAATACCTTGTAAGAGCAGAACCATTTTTGATTGATTAATTAATTGATTGATAAGCTAGTAAATTAATTAATTGATTGATTGTGTAATAAAATAAAGGCAGCAGACTTTGCCATGGAAGTACTGACACTCATCCTCTGCCCTCTGTCGGTCGTTTGCTTGCTCATGAGCATCATCATTTTTTCGGCGGTGGGCGCCATTCAGTGTCAGCGGACCACAATTACGAAGCATTTGTGCTTCTGTCTCATGATTGGAGTTCTTCTCGTCTTGTTCTTTGTGGATCGAAACTACTTCCATCTACCAGACGTCAATGAATAATACGAATTAATTTTACTCGATCTAATTTAATACTGATAGAATAATTCAAATAATTAGCGTTTTTTCTAAAATACACTTTTTTATTTGCAAACTAGGGCGTTTGCACTGGCGTTGGGATTGTGACCCACTACTTTTACTTGGCGGCCTTTGTGTGGATGGCCATCGAAGGGGCCCATTTGTACAAAATGGTGGTTCGTGTCTTTGACTCTGGACGGAACCCAACGACCATTTACAGGATTATGGCTTACGGGATTCCAGCGGTTATTATTGGGGTCACTAGTGTCACGGGCTATCTTCGCGGAGATCGTCCTTATGGCGGAGATGCATAGTGCGTTCAAAATACCTGAATTTTTTAGTTGCATATTTTGTAAATTCAGTATAGACTTTTGTTCTACTTTATTCCTTTGTACTTATTTGAACTTTTAAGTTGCTGGCTTGAGGGAAATTACATTTGGAGCTTTGGGGCACCAGCAGCTCTAGTTGTTATGGTAAAAACTAAATTTTATTTTAATTCTTCGTCAAACTATGGTAAGTTCCTATACTTAAATGGTGAAATAGTGGTACTGCTAAGAAATCAGTCTTTACAGGAAAACTAATATTGCATTTAAATAACTCAGGGAAATATGATTATTCTGTTTGTGGCTCTAAAAACGGCATCTCAAATGAATGCAGCTACTAAGCTCTTACAAGCAAGGCAACGAACCTACAAGTAAATACGCACATTAAGTTTCTTGTTTTTTTTTAATTAAAGGCAGGTCTTGCATTTAATTTCAATGTGGTTGTATGGAAATAATGTAGAAGCTGGATTCGTGGGTCATTTTCGATTACTGTACTTCTGGGAATTACGTGGCTGCCTGGTTTCTTCCTTCAAACACATGAAACGGTTGCTAAGGTGGCAGGAATGCTGTTTGTCATTTTGAATTCGTCCCAAGTGAGTGGGTACCTGTTTTACAGTACAGAACACAGTTAATTTTTCTAATTGGAGTTATTGTGTAGGAATGTTTATCGATGGAAATTTTCTTTCATTTATTGCAGGGCATCTTTCTCTTTATTTTCCATTGTTTTATGAATGAAAAAGTGAGGATTGTTGCAGAAAGGAAATTAAGTCTCCCAACTTGGCTGTCGATCTCGTCCAGTCCCTCCAGAGAACCCACTCAAAGCGTAAGCAGTAAAATCATGGCTGCTATTTTCATGATTGGTGTTCGTAGTACCAGGATGGCTTATTAGTACTTTCTATCTTTTACAGAGGAAAAAATCGGATAATATGAAATCGTACAATTCAGAGTCAAATAATTATTTCAAACCTGGAAATGAAAACACTCTTTCCCGACCCCCTAAGGCAAAAGGAAATATGTACGAAAACCCGTCTGCGAATCCAAGGCAGAATTTCGGTGATGATTACACGGCTTATAATGACAATTTGCCTGTCTTCAGCATAAATTCTCCAGATCCAAGATGCGATGAGCTGCGGGGAAGTGATTCGGGCTTGAGCAGGGGATCAAGCCAAAACTATTTTGTCCGAGGCAACCGGAAATTCTTTTACCACGAGTAGAATTTAAAGCATTCTGATCTCTAATTTAAACCGGACGCATTCACAACCGTGCTAGAATTATGATATATATATATAGATCACTGTTCGAAGAAATACAACCTTCAAACAAGGTTTTTGATGAGAGAATGAACAGATTAATTGACTATAGGAAAATACGGTTCAGTATGATTTAAAAGTATTATTTATCTTTATTATAATTCATATTTCATTAAAAACATTAAGAAACCCTAATTTTACAACAACGATTTTTATCCCTCCGTATGATCCGGTTGATAAGACCCAACTCTGCCTTCAAAACAAATTACAAACTTACACATTATAGCATTCAAAAATCTATAGAAGCGGCTTTTTGAAATCCCGCTTCAGCATACAGAATACAGGTTTTTATACTATTTACATATTAATTAATACTGGCACTTATTTTCGACAAGAATGGTTGTGCACCTTCTTAGATTTATAAATATAATAAATAACTATAAATGCGTACAAAATTATTCGTGTAGGCACCAACGTAAATATGGATACAATTTAAAAACCTGTACGCTATGAAAATGCGCCTCTACATATAACTTTAAATATTGTTGTACGTTTCAACACGTGCTTGTCACTGTGCTTTTACATAAATTCTTTTGGCTTCGCTTTATTGGTCATTCTAAATTTATTAATATGCGGCAGAAATCATTAACTGACTATTTTTCCGTTGTTAATACTAGGGTTGGTAAAAAAAGAATAAAAAGGTCGATGTATAAAACAAAAAGTTATAAACGTCTTATATATAACGCTTTTTAACCACACTTTCGTTATACCGGTTTTTGACCGTACTATCGTTATAATTGGCGCTCGCTATATCGGTCTAATTTTGCATTCCCCTTGAGAAATCGTTATAACGAGATTCCACTGTAAATACTTTGTCAACTAATCATCCACTTTATCATCACCAAACTACAAAAACGATTTATCGTAATATGTATTCCATGATCCGTGTGAATACAACCGCTCTTCTGTTTCGTAGAATGTGTGCCCAAATTGCCATGAAGGAAAACATCAGAGCCATAAAATGTTGCAGCCGCAAGACAAAACGACGCCAAGCATTAAGAAACCTGTCGGAATAACCACAAGTGATCTCTACCGTGAAATACACAGAAGATACTCCAAGTCCACAGAAAAGCAGAATGAAAACAAACCCAATTTCAGTGTCACTGAATGAAATGACTTGGAGTTTGTCTGACTGACGATGAGTCTCGAATGACTTACAGTTTTGTTTATGTAATTCATCGGACAGAATATTTCGCAAACCTACACGCGACCAACTTTTCCAGAGCCAAAATAATCCTGAGCTGAAAAGAACTTTCATCCGTTTCGGAATTATTTGAAAAACATCATCGTCCCAATCTGTGAAAGCGTACATTTGCCTGACACGAAATGAATTGTCCTCCGTCTTTTCGTTTGTGAGCCACCGCGTCTTTTGTTTGTCATTCTGTGCAATTTGATTGAGTGATTGTAGAAGATGAGGGATGATGATTCGACAAGCAACATATAAATGCTGTTTTTGGGAGATTTATGTTTTCTTTCCCAATTTTCATCAAATCAGAATCGCAAAACATGACTCGCTTCGAAACAATTGAATTCCAATGATTATCCAAACTTTTCCGTTGGCTATGTCTCTGATTTACTAGCAATGCATTAGTTAACAATTCTGAGCGTAAACGCATCGATGCGCGAGGGTCCTCATCCATAGGTGTTGGACAAGTGTTTTCCCGAATACATACAACGGGAAGGAACCATTTAAATCCTTGAATATCTTCCAGTGTCTTCCAAGGCATCTCGAGTGGATTTTCAAGTGTGGCGTCGGATTTTAGAAATCCTTTGTATCCGTTCGTCAGCACAATTCCCATCACCATGCACACGGCCAGAAGCATTTTATGCGCCCTCGCAAATCCAATATTTTGTAAAGGTTTGGGTACTGCTTGGGGCGACTGCTCAACAAATACAGCGGCTATCCACAAAAGAATTGAAAGATACAATTCACACAACTTACTTAGTACGGTTCGAGAGACCCTGGCTGACGACGATGTTCCTAAGTTAATAGCTGTAAGGAGCAATGAAGTTCCAAGGAGACCGCTTCCAAGAAATATCCATAATGTGGGCTGAAATGGCTTCGTGAAGACCTCGTAGCCCTTAGTTCGCCTCACGACGCCATCTGATGTGATGAAACGAAATCCATCTGTAGTTCCTAGAAGCAATAATATTTATATTTATGGTATGCGATACATGCCACTATATTTGAGCTGGAAGAGAACAAACATTTAGTTAAAAGCATCCATGTTCATGTAGGCTCTATACCCGTTACGAGACCAGCTAGAGCTACTTTCCCAAGGTCCAAGTGATTGATAAAGTGATCTATGAGTACGAGTGGAAAGTGGTTCTCTAGGCCGGGCTTCCCAAATGAATATTTACGTTTGACAAAATAGGCGGTGTTTGGTCCCAATCGTGATTTGTTACAGAACGTGTTGATTGTGGCTCCGAATAGATAGTGTATGACAGACATGTCGAGCAATTTTAAGACGTTGCTGATTGAGTGTAAATAAAACAATGACTCGCAGTTGCGATGCAAAGATGGTCTTCGCCAGTGTTCAGGATTTAGACAGTTACTTTTACTTCTTTCAACTTGTAGTCTTTCCAATGTTGTTACAACCTTGTAACGGGAGTATCCCCATTGTACATCCCGCCCCTTGTCCGTCACCCTTTCAATCGCAGCGTCCGATTTCCTTCTGCAGCCTCCCCCATCTTTGCTGTCCTGAATGCAATCAAATGGCTCATACTGAACGTAGAGCTCGCAGCACACTGAACACTTGAAGAAGCCCCCCAAGATGTTGTATTGCCCTGACCATTCGTCCGCACTCTTGGAAATAAAAAGGAAATGTACTTTTGAATCCCGTATCGAATGCTTCCCGCTATCACTGAATGTGGATTGCAATTCAAAGAAACTGTCTTGCCTCATTTCGTTTAACGCAAATAAATAAGTTTTCAGAAACTGCCGATAGACAGTGTACGCAATGCCCTTTTTGTCATTTTGATCTAAAATAAAAAACCGGAATAAACTCCAAGATAGCGGAGGATTCCATAGCAAATTTTCTGAAAGGGAAACATACTTGAGAAAACAACTTCGAGTCCATAAGTACTTGTAGCTGTTTGCAATCGTGGTCTTGTAGTAGAAGCCGTCGTTGTGGAGACTTACGGATGTCAATTGGATGGGCATTGTAATTTCGGAGACGATTATTTCTGTTGACATAACATCAGACTGATTGAGACGCAGCAGAAGAACTTCTATGGGACAGTTTGCATAGTCCTTCAATAGGGAAATCAGGTCCAGCCATTTTGTGATCCGGACTGAAATCTTAGGTGTAGATGTTTGATTTGGATAACCATTTTGTGGTTTTTCCTCCCTTATAGGAATTACGCTCGCCCCTCGTTTAGTTTCTGCAAGTGTAGGTAGGACACACAAAATTATTAAGGTTGTTGGGTTCATTTTTTCGAAATTTTTAATAAAATGCTTATGGTTAGTTCTTTGGCAGAATCTGTCCAGGAACTAAAGGAACTCAAGATTGCAGTATATAAGTCCAGTATCATTTATACGAAATTTATGCCGTTGTTTTCTTCCTGGAAAGTGCAGAGGAAGTCATGTCATGGGTGTGGACGTTCAACGCTAGATGAAACTTTTTGTTAATACTTAATGTTTCATACTAATAAGGCTGTGGGTCTATCAATGTAAATTCTTTCTCATAAATTTTTACTTATTTTTCAACAGAATACATATTAGGTAGGTATCTATACTTGCTCATCTGGTCAAGCATTCAGCAAACTTTTTTTTGAAGTAGCGGGGTTGAGTCTTTCCACGTACGGATAATTACTTTTGGTCATTCTATCATTTCCTTGTTTTCTTCACTTGGCTTGCCCTTGATCAAACAGAAGGCAAAAGGAAACATTTACGAAAACCGCTCTGCGCATACGAGACAGAATTTGGGTACTAATTACGCAAATTATTATGACAACTTGTCCGTGTTCCAAAATAATAACGGCCATAATTGGATTACAGTGTTATATGAGAAGTTGTATTCATGGGATTTTGTTTACACTACATACTTGATCTAACTTTAGTGAAAAATCTGCTCAGCTGCTCTTTCCACTCTTAATTGAAAAGTTCAAAAAAATTTGGCAACTAATCGCCATTATTGATATAATTCGTAGGGTAATGCGCTGTAATTGGATTGAATGTTAGTGAGCTTCCGTTCCTGGCATTGAGGTTCCCTTCCGAAAGCCGTTGAAATGTGCGTTTAGATAATTGAGCACTAATCTGGAAAACAAAAGTTGCAGACTTGTCTATACGGTAGCATCAAATCGGCCATTTAAATGAGAAACGAAAAAAACGCATTTTTTTAACTGATTGGGTGCCCAAAATATTGCAATACCTCGAGCACGCTAAATGCATAATTATGAAGGTCGCTTATTAGCATGTCAATGGGTTCAAAGCCTTTGTCAGTTATTGCAATGTCATCTCATCTACATTTTATTAAACTAATGCGCATAATTTGTAGTTTGTAGTAATAGATAATAGATTAATTACATTACATCACAATAAATTGCATTTGCAGGATTTTTTAATTCATGTGTCGAAATCAGCCAACTATGTTTTCATAATATCAATTCAATCAATTCATGGATATAAGTGTAATTTTACAGTTTGGAAATACGTTTCTAACTTACCCTTCATTTTAACATCACCAAGCTACGTCTACTGTTCATCGTAATGAGCATTCAATAATCCGTGATAATACAAGATATTATGTTTTGTTTCGTAGAATGTGTATCAACAATCTCATAAATGCAAACATCAGAGCTATCAACTGCCGTAACTGCAAAACAAATTTTGACCAAGCATTGAGAAACCGGTTGGAATAAACACCAATGACCTCTGCAGTGAAATACACACCGGATACTCCAAGTCGACAGGAAAGCAGGATGAAAACCAACCCGATTTCAGTCTCGTTGAATGAAATAGTTCCTGCATCTGATTGCACTTTGATTGACTTGCAGTTTTGCTTACATAATGTTTGGGACAGAATATTGCGCAAACCCGCACGCGACCAACTCTTTCATAGCTAAAATAAGCCTGAGCTAAAAAGTACTTTCATTCGTTTCGGAATTATTTGAAAAACGCGTATCCGTTTGGATAATTTAGCACTAATCTGGAAAACAAAAGTTGCCGCTTGTCTAGGAGCATCGGCCATTCAAATGAGGAACGCAAAACAAGCATTATTTTAACTGATTGGGTGCGACACGTATTGCAATACCTCATGTACGCTCAATGTATAATTATGCACAGCATTTATTAGCATATCAATGGGAATAAAGCCTTTGTCTATTACTAACAGTGTCATCTCATCGACATTTTATTAAACTAATGCACATCCGTTATTTTAATACATATTACATTAATTAAATTACATCAAAACAAATTGCATTTTAGGGATAATTGAATTCATGTGTCAAAGCAGCCGCTATGTTTTCAGTATAGCAATTTAATCAAATAATGGACATAATTTAGGTGTAATTCTACTTTTTATTCATGAAAATACGATTCTAACTTACCCTTTATTTTAACACAACCGAACCACACGCCTACTGTTCATCGTAATGAGCATTCAATGATCCGTGTGAATGCAACATATGTTCTGTTTCGTAGAATGTGGGCCAACAA